>CATIWJ010093312.1:0-45267 GCA_949640765.1 Croton laevigatus | reverse complement strand
AAAATAGGCTAACAAAATGCCATAACTCTGCAGTTACTAAGTGCTGCAAATTGTCCATAAAAATAGGAAATACTCAAACAAACAGACTCCACTAAGTATTGACTTAATCAAATAAGACTTGTGCAAACAAATATTTAACATATACATGTCCACTATATTGTTTGCAAAGTGGGTAAGGAAGGATGAGATGTTGGGGCTCATGGATTTTTATTTTTTGATTTCCATAAAGTACTCAATGAAAAAAGTTATGCCACAATAAGGAGTAGAGGTGTGGCACAATGAAGAATGACAAGTTTGTTTGTTCCCTTTTTTTGCTAGAATGGAATTACTAATTACTTGATGCAATAGCTGACGAGGAAGGGTCTTTAAGGCAATGGCCTTAACATGCTTGGTATCATGGACTTGGTAAACTAAAATGGCCTGCCAAGTGAAGATTTCTTGTTCAAGGGAAAGATCTTGATATCAGGCGATGTTGTCGAGAGAGAAATTGAAGATTTCAGCACTTTTATTCTTAGACAAAGTGTAGGAGGTTCCAAAAAGGATAAGATTATAGAGAAAATGATTATGGGTTGGTTATCTTTATCCAAAATGTAGCTTTGTTAAAGGGTGGCTAGGATTTCACTTGTAAGGGCTTTATATCCCGGTAAGAAAGTGGAAGAAATTTGGAGAAGAGAAGATGTTAGAAGCAGATCATTTACCTCATCTTGGACGTTGAGTGTTATTAGAGCACCTTCATGGAGAGTCCTTATGCTTAGAAACTTCTTCCAGTATCGTAGTTTTGGTATTGGGAAGAGTTGAAAGTGTTTGGGTATGATTATGAAGAAGTCTTGAGGCTTCTCGAGGGATGTTGGAAGGCACTTTGGTTCTAGGCATAGTGATTGAGATTGGAAAAAAAAAAAATTTGAAGACAAACTTGAGAAAATTGGAGAGAATTTTTTATTACTTTGAAACTTTTAAGGAAGTGCTTGAAAAGTAATAAAACGGTGAAAATAGTTATATTTATAGGAGAAATACTGAAAAGAAGTCGTTGAGGAACAATTTTAGAGAGTTAAAATCATATTTTAATGTAGAAAACTGGTAGAATTAAAACCAGACAGACGTCTCATGTGTAGAGGTGTGTCGCGCTCGTGATGTCTCACTATAGTTTTAACGAATAATTTTAACAGTTAGATAATTTAATGATTTTATCATTGTAACTACTGCATCATCAACTGTCAAAAAGATTTTGAAAGATGTCGTGCATGGATGGTATGTTGTGTGCGAGACGACCATAACAGACTGAATATTATTTGAGCCAGAGGGTTGCACGTGAGATAGTGGTCTCAAATGCGATAGAGGGAGAATATGCTGATTATGCACAGATAAGGGATCATGAACACAATACTTTTGCAGACTAAAAAATTTTGATTAAAGATCATAGGGGGATTTTGGAAAATAATTTTGTACAACAATTTAGCATTTTAAATGATAATATAAATGTATGAACATGCCTGAGATACATGAAATTTAAAAGATAGAGTTAGGGAGACGTACCATCAATTATTCCAAGTCTTAGAATAATTGAATTTAATTTTTCTTCATTTAGCGGTTTTGTGAAAATATCTGCTAATTGATTATCTGTCTCAACAAACTCTAAACAAACATCTTTATTTTACACATGATCTCTAATAAAATAATATCTAATGTCTATATGCTTAGTTCTTGATTTATGAGAGTCCAAGAAATATTGATGTCATTTGTGTTATCATACCTAATGGAAATTTGATTTTGTTCTATGCCAAAATCATGCAATTATTGCTTAATCCATAAGATTTGTACACAATAAGCATCGGCGGCCACATACTCCGCTTTCATGGTGGAAAGGGCCATAGAGACTTATTTCTTGCTAAACCAAAAGACTAAGCATATTCACTTAGAAGATAACATATTCCGGAGGTACTTGTTTTATCTAGAAGACTAAGGGCATAATTTGTATCGGAATAGCCAACTAGGTCAATGCATGAATATCTAGGATACCATAAACCTAAATGCAATGTGCCACACAAGATTATCCTTGGTATTTAATATGTAGCATTTGCATCCGAATACTCTAAGATGACATACGTTGGGTTTTCTATTTTTCCAAAGCTCATAAGGGGTTTTATTCAAAATTATTCTTTTATAAACATTGTTTATAATATGACAAGTGGTGCTAAAAGCCTCCGCCCAAAAATATTTTGGTAAATCATACTCATTTAGCATGGTTCTAGTCATTTTAACAAGGGTTCTATCTCATCTGTTGACAAGATCATTTTGTTGAGGAGTCTTAGGGGAGGAAAAATTGTGTGTGAGGCCATGCTCATCACAAAAAGAATCAAGACGCTCATTTCTAAATTATCCCACGTGTTCACTCCTAACACTTAAAATACAAAAACCCGTTTAAATTGAAACACGTTTTACAAAAAACTTTAAAAGCATCAAAAGCTACATTTTTTTATGAGCTAAGAAAATACCTAAGTAAAGATAGAGTAATCATCTACAACGGCAAATGCATAATGTCTACCTCTTAAGCTGGCAACCTTAGTAGGTCTAACTAAGTTAATATGGATAAGTTCAAGAGGCTTTGATATACTTACTTGCTTCTTGAACTTAAAGGAGGATTGATGTTGCTTTTCTATTTGACAAGCTTTACACACTTTATCTTTTTGGAATTTGATTTGAGGCAAGCCTTCCTCCAATTTCTTCTTCTTGAGTTGCTCTAAGTTGTCCATGCTAGCATGGTCCAACCTTCTATGCCATGTCTAAGAATCTACATCAAAAGAGGCAAAATAAAATCATTTCTCATTAGTAGTAGAGTTTAAATTAGTAACACAAAAATTCTCTACCCTTTGCCCAATAAGTAATATTGAGTTGTCTTCCACTTTTGTGATAATGCATTATGTAGAGTCAAAGATAACTCTACAACTCATGTCACAAATTTGGCTTACACTCAAGATATTATGTTTGAGACCATTAACTAAGAGAACATGATCAAATTTAGAGCTCTTACCAACCTTGCTAATGCCAACAACTTTACAGGTGGCATTGTTGCCGAAGGTGATGTGTTCACCATCTATTGGATTCAACTTGGTGAAGATATTCTTTTCACCACTCATATACCTTGAGCATCTACTACCTACTACCCACTTATTATCCTCCATAGAGCTCTTTAGGCATACTCATAACATAAATCATTTAACTTTAGGTACCCAAACATATTTATGTCCTTAGAGGTTAGTAATTTGGTCTATGGGGACCAATTTTAAATACACCTTTCGAATGAAACAATATGTGTTCCTATGACTAAGTTTTATACAATAATGACAAATTTTTCTTTGGCCTTCTAAATGATGCATGTTTAATATTCCTTCTTTGGAAGCTAAATTTAGGAACAAAAGATTTGGAGCTCTCTCCAATCTCACCATGCTTGTTCCCATAAGCATGATGCACATGTTTCTCCTTTAATTTTTCAACCATTGGAGCTTTCCTTTTATCCTTTTTAGGAATAGAGGTTTCACTCTTATGCATACTTTCATTAGTTAATTTTTCAATTGAATGAACTTGAGGAGAGTGAGATGAAGGGATAAACTTGGTTCTTTTAGAGGTTTGACATATGGTATAACCCATACCTTTAGTGTCCTTGTGACGTCTAGTGTTTTTTAGAGTATTATCAATTACTTGATTTCTCTCGTAACTACCTATGAGACCCTTTAATCTTTTATTCACATTTGAGCATTCAAAGACTTGACTTTTAAGTATTTCAATCTCATCATTCATCTCAATCACCAACCTTTGTAACTTAAAATTTCTTCATCAATTTGCAAGTATTTATTTTTGTAATTATTTTTCAAATTCAAATATTTGTCACATCTAATAGTAGCTTCACAAAACAAATTTATCATTTCATCATCACATTCATGCAAAGGCATATTATTATAATTATCAATAAAATTAGCATTGTGCCTAGTGTGAGTTTGAGAGTTAAAAAAAAGAAGGTACCTCATTTGAAGATTTTTAATAAGAGACCAAGCATTGAGAGGAGTCATCATCTATAATATCCTCTAGGGCGACGAAGCATAGATTTGTAACTTCTTTGCTTTCTTCTTCTCCACTAAAGGAGTCACTATCACTCCTTGTGGCTTTGAATGACTTCTTCCTCTCTTTCTTGTCTCTTCTTTTGTTATTTTTCTTTACCTTTCTTCTCTCTTCTTAACTTTTGGCATGCACTTCAAATGTGGCCAAGGTTGTCATATCATAGCAAGTAGATTCTTTTTTTGATTTCTTCTTAAACCTCTTCCTGTATTCCGGTTTCTTAAGTAGACTTCTAAATTTCTTGGTAAAGAGAGCTATTACTTTCTTATCATCATCATCACTTAATTCCTCCTCTTGAAGTCTCCTCTACCTACTACTTCTTCTCTATGGCCTTGAGAGCTATGTTTTTCTTTTTTTCTCCTCCTTCTATGGACTTCTTGTCATCACTCCTCTTATTAAGAGTGAGCTCCTAAGAAATAAGCTTACCAATGAGCTCATCACTTCTAAGTCTTTTCAGGTTTCTACTTTTATTTAAGGAATGCATGAAGGCATCCCATGATTCGGGTAGAGACCTCAAAATCTTGTTGTTCACTTTATCTTAAGAGTAATGCTTGCGCAATTTTTTCAAATTTGCAACCAACCCAAGAAGTCTATTGGTTGTAATATCTTCATCCGGCTTACTTTTGAATGTTTCATACTCAATGATAGCCGCATATCTCTTTTCATCTTTAACTTCTTCAGTTCCTTTATGGTAATTCTCCAAGGTCTTTCACATAAGGCATGGGGAATAGCAATAAAGAATTCTTATTCCTTCTTCTCAAGAGACGCAAGATATTATAACCATCATGCACAACCGACTTCTTGTGTGATCGTTTCTCATCTTTTCACACCAATCTTTTCTTGGAAGCGGAACTTCATTTCCTTCATCATTCTTTTTGACGGGATAAACAAATTCTTCAAGCATGTAATCTCATAGGCTTTGGCTATCAAGATACCATTCCATCCTTGCTTTCCAATAAGGATAATCGCTTCCATCAAAGTAAGGCTTTATGGATTGGTGGTGTAGATCTTGAATGGCTGCCATTAGATTTTTTTTTTTTTTTTGCAATTAAGCTTTAGTAAAGAGAATAGTTTTGATACCAATTGTAAGTCCTTAGGCAACTAAGAAAAGGGGATTGAATTAGTTGGTTTATAAAAAATTTAAGTGCAAAATTTGGTGGATAATAAAGATGAATGAAAGAAGGAATATTTATAATGATTCGGGTTCAGTTGCTCTTGTCCTCCCCATAAGAAGTTAGGATTATCCATCCATCCCCAGTCATAAGTGTTATTGTATGGGTCATTCATACTCTAGGGATCATCACCAGTGTAATTGGCTACCCCGTAATATCCTTGAGTTTCCAGCCATCCTCCATACACATCACACTGCATAGCATCATATTGATTCTGCATCAATCCATCAAAACTCCTATTCATAGCTTCCAAATGCTCCGCCAAAGCAAGCAGGGTCCTCTGTGGCTCACCCATGGCTAACTGTTGTTGTGAGTTATTCACTGCTCATGTTCCGGAGAAAATAGCAAAAACAAGAAAACTACGCGTAATACCACAACGAACAAGAATAAAAATAAATGGCTAGATTAATAAAAATTAAGGTTTACTAATATCCTAGTCCCCGGCAACGGCGCCAAAAACTTGATATGAGTCCGAGCGACTATGCCACAGATCGTTAGGCAAGTGCACCTATCATTCCGCAGTATAGCTATCGGAGTACCGAGTATCATATCCCACAGGGACTATTGAGTACTAGTACTAACTCTTTTCCTATTTTCTAATCGGTAAATTGAAGTTCTTTTTAGATTTAATAATTAAAACAAATAAAATGAAAATTAACGAAAACGAACAACAATAATTAACGTCGAAAAAACAAAGCAATAGAGACAAACAAGCAGAGAAGCGAAAAGTATCTGGATTTTGAATCCCCTAAAATATAAACCTGACTCATTTGATTTAATTGATTGTTATCGTCATTGGACTGTAGGAACTCCTAAATTATGCTAATCACTCTCTCGAGCTAATTAACGTCTAATCCTAGGTTGATTAATTGAACTCTCATTCTAATTAAAACCCCTAGTCTTGCATTAATTCGTATTTTATGAGCTCCCAGTATTGGATTTGACTCCAATCCAGAGGATTTATGTCGACCTATCTCTAGGTTTGCATGCAACTCCTTTCACTTATGAGCGATCGATTCACATGCGGATTTCTGAATCTCACAATGCAAAAACAAATTCGAATTAATATGCTAACAAATACTAACTCGAGCAATTATAAATCATAATTGAATTGCAACGGTAAGAACAATTTAACTAATCAAACGAGTCCAAAAATAATATCAATTTGCAGGGTTCATCTTCAAAAATCAAGACACAACAACAATATTAGCTCATATTTAATTTCTCAACATCAGTAAATTCAAAAAGCAAACAGAACAGAAAAACAATATAAATTTCCTTTCTGAAAATTGCTAGATCTTCAACATAATCAATCAGTTCATCAACAAAATCCATACTCAATCACAAATATCAGTTCATCAACATAGCATTTTCAATGGAATTAAACAGGACAAAGAAAGTAAAATTAAATAAAAAACAACACTGAAATTCTGCCCTATCCAACGCCTAAAACGGTGCTGTTTTGAGTTGCCCTCTGGGTTTCTTTCGTTCTGCTGTGCTACTTCCTAGTTCTCGGGACTGTTGCAGCCTTCAGTTTCAATCAGCGTTGTCTATTCTTCCGATTAACCCTTATCTCTGCTCTGTTTTTCCAGTGGTGTCACTTCTGGTTTTCAATTTGAAGAAGTTCTCCGTTCTTACTCTCTATTTCAAAAATTGATTATGTTCCTTTCTGCCGTGAATTTATAGGTCCTCGCTCCATTGTAATTTCTGGTTCCTCAGAGGTAAAAACGAAAAGAACCTTATTCTTCGATTTAAATTTTGGGTCTTCTCTCTTCGTCTCGAACCTTTCTCGATGGTGAAATCCCTTCTCTCGATCTGGTTCTCCTTGTTCTCGTTGCCTTTCCTCTTTTCTCTGTTAATATTCAAAATTCAAAATCCAAGCTCTCACTTTTGATTTCAAAATTCAAAACCCCCTACGAGAATCGGTCATCAAAATTCCACAAATCTTCATTTCGAATCTGATTTCAAAATCCACCTTCAAAATCAGACCTATCCTCTCTTCATGCTTCTGCAAAATTCACGAAGCTCCCTTCTTATTTTCCTTCAAAACGCAGCGTCAGATTTTATAAAACACAACTCAAAATCTCTAGACGCTAAATGGTGCATTTTGCAATTCAGAATAAAACGCAGCATAAGAACGCATTTTGGACAACCAGTATTTCCTCTCTTTGAAACGCAACATTCATATGTGTTTTGGAAAAATTACCAAAACAGCCCCTGAGCTCTGGAAAATAACAAAATATCCTCCTACACCTTGGAACAACCACAATGAACTCCCAAATCTTTCGAAAATACTTGTATTCATGCAATTACTACCCCATTTCGATTCCTTTTTGCAATCACGCTCGACTATGACCTGGTAAATAAACATTAATGAGATAAGTGCTTCAAAGATAAATTAATAACCAATAAAAACCAAAACTAAGCAATATTTATATATAAAAACATGTATATATTTAGCACTTATCAATCCACTTTTCCAATTCTCCCTAGAATCAAGTTTCACTAATCTTAAAAAATATTACAAGAGGTTTTACAAGTTTACCTTAAACTTAGAGTTTGTAATTCATTCCAAACTTTACAATAACTCACTTAGAGTTTATAGCTCATTTTGAAACTCACAACAAATAGATGTTAGATTTAATGCTCACCCAACAAATAACACTCACTAGAATTGATTATGTAGGTCCCTTTGGGCAACTAAGAGGGGGTGAATTAGTTGGCTGATAAAAATTTCGGTTAAGGTACGGAAGATGGTGGATTTAAATTTTGATGGAAGTTTTAAGGAAGTTTATGAGATGAATGTTGAACAAGAGATTTATAGTGGTTCAGCTTAATCTCTTAGCCTACGTCCACTTCTCCAATCCTAGAAAAGAATTAGGTTCCACTATTCTTCAAAAAGAATACAAGAGAGGTTTTGCAAGTTTACCTCAAACTTAGAGTTTATAGCTAACTCCAAACTTTACAATGTTTGAGTTTAAAGCTCACTCATAAACTATCTGACACTTATATGTTGAGTTTAAGGATCACTCAACAAACATTCACAACAAAAATGTTGAGTTTATAGCTAACTCAACAAACTATTACAACAAAACATATTTTTGATGAATAAAAGAGTGAAAGATGAAAAGAAAGTTGTGTACAAATGAATCTCTTAACGTTCTGTAGTTGAATCAACCTTCAAATGGCTATATCAATGGGTGTTTATACCCACAAGTGAAAATATAGCCGTTGCTCCTTGAAAATTAAAGTTTTTCTGACTTTTCGCAGTGTCGCGCACGTGACTGGAGTCTCGATCGTGACCTCTCACAATGGTAACATACCGTCTTTCTGATAGGTCTAAAAATAGCCATTGCACTTGAAAAGTGACCAAGGTCGTGACCACGACACTTTGTCGCGACACTTCCAGTAGCTTCAGGCAATTTTCTATTCGACTAGTCGCGACCACGACCTTAATGTCGTGACCGCGACTTATCTGTTCATTTTTTGAAAATATGGCAGAAGACTTTTTTGTAGCCCTAGATTTTAGCTTTCCATAGATGTTAGCTTTCCATATCCTTTTGAACCACCTCATTTGGACTTATAAATCAAAAGTTATGGTGCAAATACTAACTGGTGCGCAGTGCTGAAATTTTGACAACTCTTGCGAAAAAGCAGTCGGTCTTCAAGAACTTCAATTCTTTTGCAAGTTTAACTTTGTGTTTTCACTTTTGATAGTTCATACTTGCTAGAGATATACTTAAACACTTGAAATAACATTAGTAAATCACAAGTTCAAGTAAGTTTGGCAAATAATCAAAACTGAGGGATTTTAGCATCCTGAGTCAACAATATTCCCCTTTTTGATTTTTTGACAAATCACTTGAGTTGTGATAATAAAAAATAAAGTGCATTGTGTTTAAGTAGAATGCATGAATGTGTTTAATGCATGAATTGCTTACCTAGGATATAAAATGCATAGCTTCTTTAAAAGAATAGCTCCCCCTTAAAATATGCATATATTTATGAGTTGTTGGAAAAATCAAGCAATATTAAAAAATAGCAACTCATATAATTTTCTCCCCTTTAGTTTATGCATTATAAACATCATCTTTTGTTTAGAAAATATTTTCTTCCCTTATAGACAATTTGATACCAATTGTTGTGAAATATCAATTATTGAAAGCATTTTTGAGAAAATATAAACAAGTTGATACCAATTGTTGTGAAAACATTTAAAGAAAGGAAAGTGTATAAGCAAAATATTAAAAGAATAAACAAAAGTAAATTACTTTTCACATGTATCTTCTCCCTCTATTGATATATTGAGAAATTTTAAAGACATCACAGCTCATAACACATTCTCCCCCTTTGGCAAAAATATTAAAAAGGTAGACAACATATTATGAATTACCATTTTGTAAAATTAAAGAGAAGAAAAAAAAATTTGAACAAGTTAGTTTTTGTTTTAAAAATAATTTTTCAATCTTCTTCCCTATTCAATCTTCAAGAGGAATTTTAGGAACACTAGGAAGCTACTAGAAGAGTTTTGCTTAGAAATGAAATATCAAGAAACAATTTTGATAAATAAGAGAAAATTGAGAGAGTAAAAAATAGGACATTTTAGAAGTAGTGCCATAGAAGTTTTAGACATAGATCTATAAGGATTTTGGCACCACAAAAACATTTTTGAGTCATAGCACATTAAAGAAGAAATAGGTTCTTAAAACGTTTGACCTTATTCTTGAAAAAAATGATATCCAAACACTTAATCAAGAAAGCACAATGAGTTTTGAGAAAAGGCTTTAGGTTGGACTTAACTAATTAAAGAGCTTGCCAAAATGAGTGGTTAATTTAGGATGGATATCTAAGATACTAGACAACCTTAGAACCTTAGCTACAAATTCACACAACCTAAAGGTTATCTCAAGAATTCTTAAGTGGGTTGGTTTTCCTAGTCTCTCACATAAGAAAGTTAAGAAAAATTTCTAGCAACTCTAGACATGATGAAGAATGAAGAAGAAGAAGATTTTTAAGTGAAAAACTTTTAAAAATCTTTAGGAGAAAAAAAAATTATAATACCAAATATTGAAACTAATTGTTAATACCAAAAGTTAAAATTTATAATGTAATGATCTTTAAAAGATTTTAAAGGTTCAAAAGATTTTAGCTCCGAAGAACTAAAGAGGTAGCATGTGTTACATTCGAAAACTCATTTTCATGCTCTTTTAAAAATATTTAGAGGGATTTTGGAAGCATTTGGAAGCATTGAGCACAACAAAATTCGCCTATCTCTAAGGCTTCAACTTAATCTCCATTCCCAACTCTTAGGTCGACTTTGCCTTCCATCAACCTTCTTCTACTTCTTAGCCCCCTGCACATTCGAACAAATATAAGAACCACATCCAGTATCTAATACCCAAGATGTTGAAATAGAAAGGTTAATTTCAATAGCAAAGATACCTGAAGCAGCAGAAGTCGAACATCCCTTCTTCAGTTCTTCCAGAAACAGTGGGCAGTTCCTTTTTCAATGCCCAGGTTGGTTGCAATGGAAATAGTTGCCCTCCTTCGGAGGCTTGGGCTTTGCAACTTCCTTACCTTTGGACTTAGCCTTAGCCTTGGCCTTGCCCTTTCCCTTGGACTTTCCAACTCCGCCTTTCCCTTTTCTTTTTTGAACCATAAGAACCAGTGGAGTAGTTTTCTTAATGTCTTGCTCGGCATCCTTAAGCATACCGAGACGTTTAGTAATTGACTTATCCATAGCATTCATTGTATAGTTCATCCTGAATGGACTGAAGCTATCAGGAAGTGACCCTAAGATCAAATCATTGGCCAGGCTTTAAGGACTGACTACCCTAAGTTTCTCAAGGGTGTTTATATACCCCTTCATCTTTAGGACATGGGAACTCACTCGAGTCCCAACAGCCATCTTACAATCCACCAATGCTTTGGTGGTGTTATACCTCTCGTGTTAGGCCTTTGCTTGGAACATTTCCTTAAGATTGACCATAATCTGATACGCTTCACTTTCTTCAAACTGCTTTTGCAAATCTCAGCTTATGGTCGCTAACATGAGATAGGTCACATCGTTCGAGTCATTTTTCCTTTTCTCAAAAGTGTCTCGAACAGCCTGATTTGCCCCAGCAGGTGGTTCATTTCCTAAGGGAAAATTCAAGAACCTTAAGTTTCCTCTCTTGCCTAAGAACAATTCTCAGGTTCGAGACCAATTGATAAAATTCGTTTCATCCAGTTTGTCCTTCTCAAGGACTGATCTCAAAGAAAAAGTGTTGGTATTGTTGTTTGATGCCATTGGTTACTACAAAAACAAATTTACAAAATTTAGTTATGAGAATTTTAATTAAATTACCCTATAATATTAAATTAAAAATTCCTTGAAAATAATTTGTGTTAGTGATTATTGTGGGCCAAGATCCATATTTCACTTCATCCCAGCCAAGCTTTGGCTTGTCAACCAGGACTTGGTTATTTAGGTAGGAACTCTTCCAATTATATCTCTATATAACTCTTGGATAAAATGAGATTAACATCTAATGTTAGGCACAATCCCATTATTCACCTAAAGTCAGGTCACCGTCCTACCCATGTCAAATCAAACCTACTTTCAAGCATTGAGCGTAACAATCTAACGTACCTAGCTTTGGCTAACCCACGCTTCGATATCAAATTACCCCAACTCTCACTTCATAAAGACAATTTAATGCACCTAGCTTTGGCTAGCCCACGCTTCGACCATTAATGATCCATGGTAATCGAACTAGGAAGGCAATTACGTACTTACTATTAAAGGGATTCATTTTAATTACGGGCTTACATGGCAATCGGGATTCCATACATTCATGCATATCAATATATAAAATAATTGCGATAAAAATAAACGTAACATATCATGGGCAATAAACCTAAAACTAAGCCCTACATTTAATATAGGCTTCTAGCTTCAGGCTCCGCTCTTACTTTGGGCTCCAATTGGGCTTTCATCTCCATCGTCCTCTTCTTGGGCTCCTTGGAACTCCAAATGGGCTTCGGTTTTCATTTTATTACAAAGAATTGAATTTAATAAAATCCTATTCTATTACAATAAAATGAACGACACGTAGGCCGTATTTAACTTTACAACTTTTGTAAAATCAGCCCATGACATGCACCATGCAATGATATTTATTCGCATAATTCATTCAATCACATTTATCATATATATTCCAAATGTCACAAATATACTTCAGTCCCAATTTTAAATTAAAGCCAACCCATTAAGAGAAACTGTATAATTAGATATTATAAACGAACCCAATAAAGGGTTTGGGTCCAACCAATGGGCTAATACTTGGCCCAACTCATCGAATAAGTTGTTTATAATTTAAATTACACAATTAAAACGATTAAGTGCCAAAATGCGTTTTAATCAGTTTCTCAGTTTTTCAATTTTACATGTTTGTGAAATTACGCTTAAGTCCAAAACATATAAAAATACAATCTAATAGCAAAATAACAATTTTAACACTTAAAAGCATACAAATTGCAATAAAACAATTTATCATATAAATTATTGCAAAAATGCCAAAAATTGTCAAATAACATAATTATGTAAAAATTACGATTTAACACTTAAATCCTAAGATTGCAAAATTACAATTTAGTCCTAAACCACAATTCTTGCAAAATTACAATTTAACACTTAAACTTAAATTTTGTAAAATTACAGTTTAGTCCCTAAACTTTCAATTTCATGTAAAATTACAATTTAATACTTTGAATTATAACTTTCACATAAAACACCCTAAAATCACATTTTAGTTCAATTTGGCAATTACAGCAATCCAATCACAACAATGGCAAATTTCAATTTAATCCCTAAACTCATAAAATCATATTTTATGACCCCACGGCTAATTGAATTAATGAAACCAGGCTCTGACACCACTGTTGGGTTTCCCGCATACAATAGACGCAACGATTATGCATATAGCAAGCATAGATAGGCAGCGAAAACAAATATCTAATAGAGAAACCCACCCTAGAACACGTTTGATTAAAGCAATTAGGAGTAGGGAGGATTAAAAGTTACCTTTGTAGCATGCTTTCACCTCCGGATCACTACAGCCTCCCTACGGAATCTTTGAACAATTCGTTTAACTTTAGGGATGCTAATGGCAGTCCCCTCTTCATTCACACACACACTTAGGGTTCATTTAGGTTAACCCAAATAGTGCTAGCACTCAAACGGGAAGCTTCTGTGTCTTTTAAAAGATAGAACGTGAAAACCAGACCTTCCCTTTGGAAGAATGCGTTCTAAACACAAGAAGAAAAGGAGAATAGAATAGGTTCTCTTACTTGTCTTTTTTCTCAAAACGTAGAAGATAGTAAAAGAGAAGAAACAGTGATTATAGTTTCTTTTATTTCTAAAACGATAGAAAAGATGAGAGATGATTCGGCTGGACTCTCTTGTTATTCTATTTTTCACACAAAAATGTAAGAAAAATAAAAAGTTTTTCTGTCACCTTTCTATTCCAAAACGTCAAGAGAGGAAGTAGTCCACGTAGACTCTTCTACATTAATATCAAATTCAAATTCGGTTGACTCCTTGAATTTTGCGTGACATGAATTTGAATAGAAGAGGAATCCTTCTCACGTCTAACTTGTAACACCCCTTCTAGGCCTTATAGAAGACCCCGAAGAAGTGCTACATGCTAGTATTTGAGCTGTATTATACTATTATATACTAGTTAATTAGGCAGGCATACATGCTACACATGAACTATATTTTATACTTAGCCAATTTTTAACCAAATTTCTACAGAAATTTTGCCATAGTTCCGCCTAGGAATGGACAAACCATGAATAGTAACAGCGACTAAATGAATAGTCCCTACGACTATACACTGGGATCCTACAAAGTAAACAACTCAAACACTTCGGCAATCTGTCCTTATACCCTCACTCCTCAATTAACCGAAAATAAACACTTCTATAGTCTCAATCAATAACTCAGTTCAAAGCAAATATTTCAGCAGATATTAATTGTACAAAATCCTAACATTTATCTGGGAGTACTAGTATTGTTTATATACATGCCACTATAATGTTCTAATACAGAAAATAAAGGACCTTAGTGTTGCGTGCTGCCGGTAACTGGAATTGGAGTCTACGATCTTTACTTGTTAACCTGTGAGTTACAAGAAATAACTCACTGAGCAAATCATGCCCAGTGGGTACCTTACTTATGGAAATAACATTTACATAAACAATAGGTATAAGAAAAACAGACAATGAAACAAAGTTATAAAATACCTTTTTAAAATGGAACAAATGAAATACACAAACAAACAAAAACATTTATTAGCATAAAACTTTTAAGTACTACGCTCTACTGGTTACTAGCTGAACTTGGGATAAGACAATTCCATATATTAGTGATCCAATATTGGCCACATATCCAATAATTACAGTACCGTAGTACTGGAACCATTGAACAGTTTCCATATCAGATAACTTGCTAAATACTCGCCGAGTGTTTTGCAACACTTCGACTATTTCAATACTTACCGGATGCGTTGCAGCACTCCGACTATTAGCATAAATGACGCCAATCCATATCATAATATCCATATCCATATTCTGCGGTCCACTTTTACCAAATAACATATGACACGTCATATTCTTACCACCTAGTTCGACTTAAACCAAGTAGAGCATTACATAGATATTCAATACAATGAACTTTACATTTAATTCGTTCAATTTCAGAATTTCCTGTGTTTAAACGTCAACTTTGAAAAATCATATCAAATAATTTACACATCCAATAATTCTACAATTTTTACTGGAAGTTGCTCAACATGTGTACAATGCGACATAAAAATTTTGGACCCAGCAGAGCTGAACCCAGTACCGAAACTAGCCTCAATGTCAGACTGCTTCAGTTGCAGTGCAGTCCGAAAATTGAGTTGGATCACCTATAATCTTTCATTAACCCAGCTTGAAATTATTTTTCATGTAAACTAGACTCATCAAACCATAACATATCCAAAATTCTGCTTTAAAAAATTTTTCTTGATTTTATTAAAAATCCGGGAAGTTGGCTGACTTGCAGGGGAACCTGCTGGCAGCTTCACAGTTTTAGCGAATTACTTTGGTATTTTTCGCCACATGCATTCTAAGGCAACTACACATGCAATTCCACATATTTCACACATGTAAACACATAAATATGGCCATTTAACACCCCTTAGGGTTCGGCCCACACATGAACAAAAACAGAACATTTGAAATTAACACAAGTAAGGTACCAAACCTTTGCTTCAAGCTTGCCTTAGCTCTTTAGGCTTCTTCCCTATGCTTTTCCTCTTGATTTCCTATAAGAATCATATATTTAGTGAGTATCTAAAAACCCTAGGTCATAAGAACATAACCTTATATGATGATTTTTTGCAATTTCTATTAAATTTCCTAGTTACATAAACTTATCTCACCTTTTCCTATCATCTATCAACTTCATCTTCAACCTAAAGGAAGAACCCTAGATTTTCCCTTTTCTTCCCCTTCTAGGGTTCTTGTGAAGATGAAGAAACTTGTTGATTTGATTCCATATACATACTAACTATGACTTAGGAATGAAAAACTAACCTAAAACCAAGAAATTTATGTATAGAAATAAGGATTTAACTTGAGATTTGATCTTCTTCTTCTTCTCCTAATGCTGGACGAAATTTTGAGGGAGAAAGAAAGAGTTTTTGTTCAATTTTAAGTCATAAAATCCCTTTTATATGTTAGAAATTATTTTATTTTTGATTTATTAAATTTCTTGTATTTTGATTGGTTCAAAGTGGTGACTCACCATTTTGATTGGTCCAAAATCTTCCAACACCATACTTATATTCACTTTTACTAAAGTGATGCCTAAGGTAATGCCACATGTCCATTCAACACTTTTTCTTTGCAAAAATGACAATTTTACCCTTATAGAAAAACCCGATATATCTTTCAAACCGCGCGTTTTTTGAAAATTCTGTTACGCTTCATTGCGACCAGGTAAATCCCGAGATTTCATATTTATGATAAATTTTAGGCAGTATCAAGACCCCACGTAACTTTTCACAAAATTACGCTTAGGTCCCTAACATTGCCTCTGGAGCCCTTTGAGCCCCGTTGAGCCCCTTTAGCCTATTTTTGTCTCCGGACGCGCTGGTTATCTTTCCAAGACCTTTATTTATCTTACATCTTCCATTATTTACATTATTTACAGTCATTCACAGAGCTTTCCAGACTATCGCCGGACCTCGGTGCTCGGTTGGGTCCCGTGTCGTGTGTGTACTTAGCACTTACTTGGAGTACCTGGAAAAATGGACGTTACAGTTTATATTCACCATTACCTGTTCCTAATGAACCGTGGACTGATTTGTCTATGGATTTTATGCTTGGATTGCCGAAAACTGGCTAAAGGGTCATGATATCATCTTTGTTGTGGTTGATAGATTTAGTAAAATGGCTCATTTTATACCATGTCATAAAACAGATGATGCTAAATTGATTACGGATTTGTTCTTCAAAGAAATTGTGTGTTTACATGGCATACCTAAGAGCATTATTAGTGATAGAGATGTTAAATTTATAAGTCATTTTTGGCGTGTTTTATAGGGAACGTTAGGAACTAAGCTTTTGTTCTCAACTACTTGTCATCCTCAAACTGATGGACAAACTGAAGTAGTTAATCGGACTTTGATTACTTTGCTTAAGGCAATTATAGAAAAAAATATTAGGTTGTGGGAGGATTGTTTACCATTTGTGGAGTTTACTTATAATAGGTTTGTTCATAGCACTACTAATTGTTCTCCATTTGAAATTGTTTATGTTTTTAATCCACTTACTCCTATTGATTTATTACCATTACCACCTAACAAGTTTGTGAGTGTTGAAGCTAATTCGAAGGCATATTTGGTAAAGAAGTTGCATAAGCGGGTTAAGGAAAGGATTGAAAAACAAAATGCTAAAGTAGCTTCACGAGTGAATAAAGGAAGGAAACCGATGATTTTTCAACATGGTGATTGGGTTTGGGTACATTTTCGTAAAGAAAGGTTTCCACACCAAAGGAAGTCCAAGTTGAATCCAAGAGGAGATGGACCTTTTCAAGTACTTGAAAGGATTAATGACAATGCATACAAAGTGGATTTACCAGATGAGTACAATGTAAGTGCTTCATTTAATGTGGCTGATTTGAGTCCTTTTGATATAGGTGATGCTTTAGATTCGAGGATGAATCCTTTTGAGGAGAGGGGAAATGTTATGGAATAACCTACACACCAAAAGGATGACCATGACCAAGGGAGCAAGGGTGAGATTGTTAATCCAATTATTCTACCTCGAGGACCTATAACAAGATCAAGAGCGAAGAAAATTCAACAAGGCTTAATTAGTCAACTACAAGATTTGGTGAATTTAGCTTCTAATGGGTTGTAAGGAATCCAAGACTTGGAGACAAGACCAAATAAAGTTATTTACAACTTACTTCAAGTCCAACTTCACAATGGGCTTGCTTAAGTTTGTTTTTGTTTTAGCCTTATTATTAGAGTAAATTAGTTTTATTACTTTGTTAATGGGCTATCCAAACTTGTTTAAGTTAAGCCTATAAGTTGAATATGTTTCCTTTAAGGATTAGGATTTTAGGTCATGTAAAGGCCATATAAAGGCCTAAAAACGAGTTTACATCAGATTTGCTTGATATTGCAACAAAAAAAACATTTTGCTTTTATCTTTGTGTTCTTGAGTAGAATACATGCTTAAGGAACATTCAAGTAGACTGATCATCTTCTTGTGGAGTGTTTCGAAGCTGGGATTTGGAAGCAAGTTCTTCTTTATTCTAGATCTTTAATCACCTTCCTAAGTAATTTGAATTCTAGTATTTTCTTGGGGGTTGAGACTAAATTGTTATTGGGGTTTTAAAGTTAATATTTTGGGGGTCCGTAATAATGAAAAGGGTTCTCAGGCTTATTCTTGAAGGTTCCGTATCAAAAGATAAGCAGCAGAAACAAAAAATATAACTGGGAAACCCTCCCTAGACTAGTTTCATTAAAGCAATTAAGAGTAGGGAGGGCTAAAATTTACTTTTGAAGCGTGCTTTCACCTCTAGATTGTTGCAGCCTCCCTATGGAATCCTTGAGATGCCTAGATGCTCCCACTAAATACTTTTTGTTCCGAATGACCCTAAGGATGCTAATGGCAGTCCCCTCTTCGTTCACACACACTTAGGGTTTGTTTGGGTTAACCCAAAGCGTGCTAACACTCAAACAGGAAGCTTCTAACCCTCCCTAAGGAAGAACGGGAGGCTCCTGAACCTCCCTAATGAGAAACGGAATAGAGGTGGAAGAAGAAAAGTAATTTGTTTTGCTTCCCTAAGCCAAACGAAAAAGTCCCTACCTTCCAGAAGTAATCCAAAACTAAAAGAGAGGAAGAGAATTAGTTCTGACAAGCTTCTTCACCAAATGGAACCCTTCCGTTGCCTTCTGTTCAAAATGAATGATAATAGAAGAAGATAAGAAGAATTTGGTTCTAGTATATATCTTTCTAGAGTTTTTCGACAAAACTAAAAAAAAAGAGATAATAGTTTCATTCGGTTTTGATTCCAAGGAGTTTTGCATTTTTAGACTATTCCAAAACTAATGCAAGATTTTGTCCATTTTTATTCCAAATACTACGAAATATGTTCTCTTTTTTCTGAGAGATGACTCGGCCACTAACTTTTAAAAGTGCTGTGATTATCTATCATAATCCGAATGGATTAGGATTGAATCAAACCAAATGGATCAAACCAAATCCAAATTCCAATCAGACCATAATTTAGGTTTAGATAACCCTTTATCAAACCAAATCAAAATCCTAATCCAATTAGGTTCTATTTTAATTAATTAAACCATTTAATTAATTAATTGGCTAACATATTCTTAATCAATAAGTTTTCGGGTCCAACCCTAGCCCTAATAATGTGTGTGATCCTAAAGGCCCGTTCAATGTTGGCAATGTACTAAAATTACATTTAAGTCCATAAGTTATAATTGGTCAAGCAAGACTAACTACCCAAATTGAAATCGAGTGTCAAACAGTAGAAATGACAAAGCCTATAACAATCTTACACAACCCTTTGCCAATAGATATCCATGACTAGCATAAGGCATGCCCTCAGTCATCCTTATTATTGCTTATTCATTTTATTGATTCTCCAGTGATCCGGACTAATCAGATAGATGCATAACATTTATCATCTTATCTGGGTTTGCACAAACACTACTCAATCTCACTAATCAAATGGCTGATGATATCTTCTTTTTCATAGAGAGAGTGGTAATCCCTTCACTTTACTCATGTTTCTTAGCATAGTCCCTGGCATACCTGAGTGTACCCATATTTGCAACCCTGTTACAGGCACGTTAGGTAATACGTCAAAGCATACGAGAAACTACCTAAGAACCCATAGAAATTTTAGGTCTAGGGATTCTAGTATAAGCATTACATGAGAAATATTTATGACCTTTTTTCACATGTAGTATTCTCATTAAAATGGATCGATCCAATACACTGTTCTCTAACATGTATTATGTATCTCTAATTGATATCCCATATCCTATGACCCGTAAAACAAAATCATCTCATAGAGTACATACTAGTCTTTGTTTATTATCACTCCCATAATAATAATCAACTAGGGATATTTAGAATAGTATTTCTTTTAATGCTTTATATTTTACTATCCAGATCACGTATTTGATAACTAAAATAGAATTGCTATTCAAGGGAATTCATCAAATTAAATTGCACAGATAATATAAAAATGATGAATTATTCTCATAAATAAATTATAATCCAATTATAAAGAGCTAGGGCTAGAGCTTACACTAACATAAGCACATTCATGAGATTAATGAACCATGTTTTACGTGAGTACTTGGGTAAATTTGTTGTTGTTTACTTTGATGATATTCTGATTTACTCTAAGTGTTTGGATGATCATGTTATGCATGTACGTGCTGTGTTAGACATTCTTAGGCAAGAAAAGTTGTATGATAACCATAAGAAGTGTAGTTTTTGCATGGATAAGGTTAATTTTCTTGGTTTTGTGGTGTCTAGTCAAGGTATTGAAGTTGATGAAGAAAAGTAAGAACTATTAAAGATTGGCTGAGACTTAAGAATGCTAGTGAGATAATAAGCTTTTATGGGTTTGCTAGTTTCTATAGAAGGTTCATTGAGCTATTTTGATGCAGGAACAAAGGCCCTAAAGTATTTTAGTGAAAAGCTAAGTGGCGCCGCATTGAAGTATCCAATATATGATGAGGAGTTATATGCTTTGGTTTAAGCTTTGCATACCTAGCAACATTATTTGTGGCCTAAAGAGTTTGCGATACATACTGACTATGAAAGTTTAAAGCATTTGAAGGGTCAAGATAAGTTGAATCGTATAAAAACGTTTCCATATGTGATTAAATACAAGCAAGGTAAAGAGAGTGTGGTTGCTGATGCCTTGTCAAGAAGTTATGCTATGCTTAGTTCTCTTAGTGCCAAATTGTTGTGTTTTAAGCATATTCAAGGGTTATATCCTAATGATGATGATTTTGGTGACATATATATATCTTGTGGTAGTGGAGCTATTTTAAATTACTTTTATTTGTTTGATGGTTTCTTGTTTAAGAAAAGCATATTGTGTATTCCTAAGTGTTCTATGAGAGAATTGTTAGTTAAGGAAGCATATGGAGGAAGCTTGATGGGTCATTTTGGGGTAAATAAGACCTATGACATGCTAATAGAACATTTCTTTTGGCCTGGTATGAAACATGATGTGCATAAGGTTTGTGAGCATTGCATAACCTGTAAGGAGGCTAAGTCTAGATTGAAACCACATGGTTTATATACACCATTACCTGTTTCTAATGAACTGTGGGCTGCTTTGTCTATGGATTTTGTGCTTGAATTGCCAAAAACTAGGAAGGGTCATGATAGCATCACTAGAGTCATTTCGAATTGGCAAGGATTTCATAGGGAGGTTCCAACCCAAGGATTCCGCAGAGAGGCTTACAACTATCCAGTTAAAGCACGCTCCAAGAGGTAAATTTCTAACCATCCCTATACTTGATTGGGTTAATTAAAACTGGTCTAGAGAGGTTTTTCTGTCAAAATTTTATTTCTGCTGCTACTCTTGTGCTTGCTATTTGAGTAATCATTACATCAATTGCGTGTGGAAAACCCAATAGTGGTATCATAGCCACGTTTTATTAACCCAATTAGTCGTAGGCTAAAAAAATATGATTTTATGTGATTAATGTTAGATTGAAATTTACCTGTGTTTAATTGGATTGCTGAATTGCCAAAATTGTTATCTAAAATTGGATTTTAGAGTTTTATGCGAAATTTGAAATTTAAGGCGTTAAATTGTAAATTTGCATGAAATTGAAATTCAGGAACTAAATTGTAATTTGGCAAAATTTAAGTTTAAGTTTTAAATTATAATTTTGTATGAATTATGGTTTAGGACAAAATTGTAATTTTGCATAATTTAAAATTTAAGGTTAAATCGTAATTTTGCAAAATTATGTTAATTGGGCAATTTTTGGCATTATTGCGATAATTTATGTGATAAAGTGTGTTATCGCAATTTGTTTGATTTTAAGAGTTAAAATCGTTATTTGCAATTTGATTGTAATTTATTTATATGTTTTAGACTTGAGCGTAATTTCACAAATATATAAAATTTGGATCATCGAGAAACTGATTAAAATGGAATTTTGGCACTTAATCATTTTAATTGTATAATATTAATTATAAACAACTTATTCGATGAGTTGCGCCAAGAGTTAGCCCATTGGATTGGACCCAAGCCCTTTATTGGGTTTGTTTATAATTTTTTTCTCTAATGGGTTGGCATTAAAATTAAAAATTGGGACTGACGTATATTTGTGATATTTGGAATATGTATGATAATTGTGATTTGATGAATGAATTCAAATGAATGTCATTGCATGGTGCATATCATGGGCTGGTTTACAAAAGTTGTAAAGTTAAATACGGCCTGCGCGCCGTTTATTTCATTGTAAAGTTTTATTTTTAATAGAATAGGATTTTATTAAATTTAAATTCTTTGTAATAAAATGAAGATCGAAAGCCCAATTGGAGTTCCAAGGAGCTTAATAAGAGGACGATAGAGATCGAAGCCCTAATTGGAGCCCAAGACGAGGACAGAGCTTGAAGCTAGAAGCCTACATTATATGTAGGAATTAGTTTTAGGTTTATTGCCCATGATATGTCACGTTTATTTTATTGCTATTTATTTTATATATTGAGACGCATAAATGTATGTATCCCGATTGCCATGTAAGCCCATAATTAAAATGAATCCCTTCAATAGCAAGTACAAAATTGCCTTCCTAGTTCAATTACCACAAAGTTTTGGTGGTCAAAGCATGGTTTGGCCAAAGCGAGTCACGTTAGATTGCCTTTGCCTAGTGGGAGTTGGGATAATTTGATATCAAAGCGTGGTCTGGCCAAAGCGAGTCACGTTAGATTGTTATGCTCAATGATCGGACGTAGATTTGACTTGACATAGGTAGGACAGTAACCTGACCCTAGGCAAATAATGGGATCGTGCCTAACATTGGATGTTAATCCCATTTTATCCAAGAGTTATATAGAGATATAATTAGAAAAAATTCCTACCTAAATAACTGAGTCCTAGTTCAAGCCAAAGCTTGCCTGGGGCGAAGTGAAATATGGATCTTGGCCCACAATAATCACTAACACAAATTATTTCAAGGGATTTTTAATTTGATATTGTGGGGTAATTAAAATTCTCATAACTAAAATCTAGAGGTTAAAATGGCATTCTCATAACACAAATTTTTCTTTGTAGTTAAAATGGCATCAAACAATACAAATGAATTTTCCCTGAGATTAGTCCTTAAGAAGGACAAATTCGATGGAATGAGTTTCATTGAAAAATCTTCGAACCTAAGAAATGTTCGTGGGCAAGAGAGAAATCTAGAGGTCTTTGACCATCCTCTACCCACTGAACCTGCTAGGGCTCAACACGTTAGGTATAGGACTACCACAGCGTTAGTTGCTTGTAAGATGGCAGCTGGGACTCCAGTATGTGCCCGTGTACTCAAGATAAAAGGGCATATAGATACTCTTAAGATGCTTGGAGTAGCCATCCCAAGGAGCCTAGTAATTAACCTTATCCTGGGATCGCTTTTGGATAATTTCAGTTCATTTATAATGAGTTATAACTTGAATGCGATGGACAAGTCTATTGATGAGTTGTTAGGCATGCTTATGGATGCCGAAAAGGACCTTAAGGAGACGGAATCCATTATTATGGTTCAAGAGGGTAAAATAAAGGATGGAATAGAGGAAGAAGATCTGAGGAAAGGTTCTTCAAATATCTTTGTTATAGAAATCAATCTTTCTCTACTTCAACATCTTGGGTATTAGATACTGGATGTGGATCTTATATTTGTTCAAATGTGAGAGGCTTAAGAAATAGAAGGACTTTGATGGAAGGTGAAGTCGACCTAAGAGTTGGAACGGAGACAGTGTTGCAGCCTTAGAGACAAGCGAGTTTCCGTTGATTTTATCTAGTGTACTTGAAATTCTTTTAAAGAATTGTTATCATGTTCTAGCTATGAGCAAGAACATTATTTTTGTTTCTAGTTTAGACACTAATGGATTTAAATTCATCATTGAGAATGGTGTGATTTCTATCTATCGTAAAGGCATATTTTATGGTAATGGTTACCTTAAAATGGCCTTTATATTCTAGACTTAGAAAGAGACAAGTCTGTTTATAACATCGATACTAAAAGGGTTAAGACTAATGAGTTAAACCCTACATACTTCTGGCATTATCGTTTGGGACATGCGAATGAGAAACGCATTTTAAGACTCTATAAAGATGAAATTCTTGGATCATTTGATTTTGAATCATTTGATACATGTGAATCTTATTTACGTGGAAAAATGACTAAAAGCCCATTTAACAAACAAGGTGAAAGGGCTAGTGACTTATTGGATCTAATACATACAGATATATGTAGACCATTAAGTACAAATGCTATCGGCGGTTATTATTACTTCGTAACTTTAACGGACGATTTCAGCATATATGGCTATGTCTATCTGATGAGACATAAATTTGAAACTTTTGAAAAGTTCAAAGAGTTTAAGAATAAAGTGCAAAATCAACTTGGTAAGAGTATTAAAGCACTCTGATCAGATCGAAGTGGCGAATATTTAAGCCAAGAGTTTAACGACTATCTAAATGAGTGTGGAATAGTTTCACAACTCACTCCTCCAGAAACGCCAAAGTGGAATGGCGTGTCCGAAAGGAGAAATCAAATTTTATTAGATATGGTTCGATTAATGATGAGTCAATCAAGTCTTCTAACACCCTTGAGGCTGCATCATTCCTACTAAACCGGACACCTAGTAAAGCAGTTAAAAGACACCATATGAGATATGAATTGGGAAAAAACCCTGTATGTCTTTCCTTCGAATTTGGGGTTGCGAATCTCACGTGAAGAGTTCAGCGTTAGATAAGTTGGCATCTAAAACTATTAAATGCTTGTTTATGGGGTATCCTAAAGAGACTAAAGGATATTATTTTTACATCCCAAGCAAGAATAAAGTTTTTGTTGCTCGTAATGCTTATTTTTAGAAAATGATTCGGTTTCTAAGAAGGATAGTGGGAGTAAAATACAACTTAAGAAAGTTGTAGAACCACAAATTCTTATAGAGGATAGTATGATGTAGAGACGGATTCGTAATGCGTTGCAAAACCTGAATCTAGTACATATGTACCTAGAAGATCAGGTATGGTTCGTCATGAGCTTGAGATATATGGATTTCTCGTAACTGACGATCCAAGTATGGACCAAGGTGAGCCCATGACCTACCTAGAGGCTCTAGAATCTCCAAACTCAAATAAATGGCTTGGAGCCATGCAATATGAGATGCAATCAATGTACGATAACCAAGTATGGACTTTGTTTGATCTACTTAAGGGTGCAAAGGTCATTGAATGCAAATAGATTTTCAAGTTAAAGGCCAAAGATGTCTTCAAAGGTAGACTAGTGACAAAAGGTTTTCGACAAATTTATGGTATAGACTATGACGAAATGTTTTCACCAGTAGTTATGCTCAAATCCATTAGGATTCTTTTTGCCATTGCTGTATATTTTGACTATGAGATAATGGCAAATGGATGTGTACATAACACAACCAGAGGGTTTTGTCGACCCAAAAAATCCTAATAAGGTTTGCAAGCTTCAAAAATCCATTTATGGATTGAAGTAGACATCCCTAAGTTGGAATATTTGTTTTGATGAAGCAGTTAAAGAGTTTAATTTTATTAAAAATGAAAATGAGCCTTGTGTGTACAAGAAGTCTAGTGGGAGTATAATAGTTTTCTTAATATTTTATATGTATGACATCCTTCTAATGGGAAACGATATCCCAACATTGTTAAGTGTTAAACAATGGTTGGGGAAGTGTTTCTCTATGAAAGACTTAAGGGAGACTGAGACAATATTGGGTATTAGAATCTATAGAGATAGATCTCAGTGACTCTTGGGACTAAGTCAAGATAAGTACATAGATAAAATTCTGAAATGGTTCAGAATGGATAACTCCAAGAAAGGATTCATTCCTTTGCAACATGGAGTTGTTCTTAGTAAAAAGGATTGTTCTTCTACTCAAGAACAAAGGGAATACATGAATGGTATCCCATATGTTTCGGCAATTGGGTCTATTATATATGTCATGCTATATCCTAGATTGGATGTAGGACATGCACTAAGCATGACGAGAAAATTCCAACAGGATCCAGGTGAACCCCACTAGCAAGCTGTCAAAGGTATCCTTAAGTACTTACGAAGAACTAAAGGATGTTTCTTAGTGTACGGTGGTCAGGATGAGCTCGTGGTAAGTGGTTATGTCAATGCTGCATTCCAGACCTGTATTGAGGATTCACGATCTCAATCAGGTTTTGTGTTTTGTTTGAATGGAGGTGCTGTAAGCTGGAAGAGCTCAAAGCAGGATACCATTGTCGATTCAACTACAGAGCCCGAGTATATCGCTGCTTCGAAAGTAGTAAAGGAGGTAGTTTAGATTCAAAAGTTCATTACTGGACTAGGAGTTATCCCAAGCGTCCTTGATCCAATTAAAATATTTTGTGACAATAACAAAGCCATCGCACAGGCTAAGGAGCGCGGATCACACCAGAAATCCAACCATATACTCAGGAGATATCACCTCATCCGAGAAATCATCGATAAAGGAGATGTCAAAATTTACAAGATTTTAGGCGAGAGCAACATTACTAATACTTTGACCAAGCAGTTAGCTAGGCCTAAGTATGAAAGTCATGTAAGGTCTTTTGGTCTTAGATTTATGTAAGATTGGGACTAGTGCTAGTGTGAGATTGTTAGTGTAAGTCCTAGCCCCATCTCTTTAGATTATAATATATTTATAAGAATAATTCATCATTATTATATTAGTTGCGCAATTAATTTGATGAATTTCCTTAAATAGTAATTTTGCTTTAGTTATTAGACGCGTGATCTAGATAGTAAAACCTAAAGCGGTAAAAGAAATGCTATTCTAAATATTCCTAGTCAATTACTATCATGGGAGTGATAATAAACGAAGACTAGTATGTACTCTATGAGATGATCTTGTTTTACGAGTCATGTGACATGGGATATCATTTAGAGATACGTAGTACGTGTTGGAGAATAGTGCACTGGATCGATCCACTTAATGAGAATACTACATATGGAAAAGGTCATAAGTATTTCTCATGCAATGCTTATATTAGAATCCTTAGACATGAAATTATTATGGATTCTTAGGTAGTTTCTCATATACTTTGACGTATTACCTAACGTGCCCGTAAAAAGGTTGCAAATATGGGTACGATCAGGTATACCAAGAACTATGCTAAGAAACATGAGTAAAGTGAAGGGATTGCCACTCTCTCTATGAAAGAGAATATATTACCGGCCATTTGATTAGTGAGACAGAGTAGTGTTTGCACAAACCCATATAGGATGATAAATATTATGCATCTATTTGATTAGTCCGGGTCACTGGAGAATCAAGAAAATGAATTAGCAATAATAAGGGTGACCAAAGACATGCTTTATGCTAATCATTGATATCTATTAGCAAATGGTTGTATAAGATTGTTATATGATTGGTCAATTCGACTGTATGACACTCGATTTCAATTTAGGTAGTTATAACGTCTTGCTAGAGACCAATTATAACTTATGGACTTAAATGTAATTTTTATTCCACTGCCAATATTGAATGAGCCTTCAAGATCGCACACGTATAGGGATTAGGGTTAATTCGAAAAGTTTGTTATTTATTAGACCTAATTAATTAATAAAAATGTTTATTTAATTAATGATGGGACTAATCGTATTAAGTCTAATTGGATTAGGACTTAATTGAAAACTGATTAAGATTGGGACAAGGAATTCATTTTCTACCTAACCCATTGGCCGAATGCATGTAGCCAAAAGAAGCAAGAGTCATATTTGTATCCAATTGGGAATTGGATTACAAATACAACTCTTGGTGGATAATATTCGGTTGACTTGGAGATAAGGGCCGAAGTTTATTCACATTAAAACTTATATTGATATTCAGATTTCAAGAAGGTTATGTGGACGTGAAAGAGTTCACTTGAAACCAAGAAATAAGATACACGTAAGTTTTCAAAGATAGAAAATAGGATTTTCGGTAGCATTTGAAAACTCGTAACTTATTCCACTCCTTTTCTTGTATTCGTTTTCGGTAACCACATAAAGAGGAAATTTTGATTTTCGTTTCTATAAAGGCAGAACCGAATTCAACTTCTTTTGTAACATTTTGAAATTCGATAACACTAGAAGTACAAGTAACCTAATGTACGGAGAGGAATAAAGGACCATTAACAAGGATCTGTGAGAATGGTATATCATAAAAGGGAGATAAATAAGTAACAGAAAAACAGTAAATATGAGGTAAATAAAAGGTAAATAAGAAAAGCAAAAGAAGAAAAAATATGGTAAATATAAAGTAAATACAAGTAAATAAATTATAAGAAAAGTAGACAAATGGTAAATGAAAAATAAATAGAAAGAGAAATACGGAAATACGTGAATTATATACGAGTCGTAAATAGAGGAATAAGAAAATTGAGTATAGACATAACATCCAACAACTGTAGATTCTGATGCTACAATCAGGGCGCGTATACTTGGAAGGATCGTAGAGAAATTCGCCGAACCTCCGAAGTTAAACGTGCTCAGGCCACAGTACAAACTAAGATGGGTGACCTCCGTAGGAAGTTGACCCTAAATATGTAAATTCGGCAATATGAATTACAATAGGGCTACAGATAGGTGCCGACCGCACCCAGGAGGCGAAATAGAGCTTTGGGAGTTAAAAGGACCTAATGGTAATTTTAGAAAAAGTCAGGGACTAAAATGTAATTTTACTAAAAATTGTATAAAACCTTGACAATATGTTAAATATGAGATCTTGAGATTAAATAGATCACGACGGTGAAATTACGGTAGATTTCGGAATCGTATGTAAGGAGAATTCCGCGAAAACACGAAAATTAAACTAACGCAGAACCTGCAAGTTCGATATAGATTTCAGATCCCAATAAGACCTAGTTTGTAAAAGTATAAAACATAAAAGTTGTTCCTTTACATGTTAATTAAACATAGAAACAAGAATAATATAATTCGGAGTTGTATGGACAGAGATATAATCAAATTAGTGGAAGGTGCGTAGGCTGCCTAGGGCAGTACGACTGGGTCCGACGAAAAACGACGCTAAAAATTATTTATAGCTTGAATTGATCTAAAACTTTTAAAAAATCTATATTTAGGTGCCTAGTTTCATTTGGCACAATAATTATCAAATTTGGAATATTGTACGAAGAGTTATTAATGAAGAATGATAGTAAGGTCAGGTGAGAACTGCAAGAGGACCTAGATGGAATTCTCCTAAAAGTTTAGAGGCATTCATGTAAAGCAAAAATTGAGTGTGAGAAGTTCTTGATAGTGCCTATATCTAACCTTACAAGTGAAGTTGCGGAATTAATCGGGTCACAACCGTGTATTACGATTTTTCCCGAAAACGCACGAATAAAAAGTTATAATGGAAATTCTACGGAAGGACCAAATGGTAAAAACTTAATTCTAGGAAAGGCTATTTGGTAATGGGAAAAAGTTGAAGGATGAGCTTGGCCATCAAGCAAAAATTTTCCATAAGGCCACCTTGCCACATCCTAGCCATCCATTTGTTTTAGTTGGCTAAATGTTGGCCATTAGATTAGAAATTAATTAAATAAAAATTAAAATAAAAATATATAAGGTTAAAATTTAATTTATGTCTTTCTTTTTGGGGAAGAACACATCTTCTCCCTTCTTCGTTTCATGGTGGCCGAACCACCCAACCAAGGGAGTCCATGGAATTTTGTGGGTTCTAAGTTAAACTACTTAAGGGAAAGCAAATTCTCAAGGTAAATAGCACATCCTTACTTCTAATTATTTTAATTGATTTTTAGTTTATGAGATTAAATAGAAAATAAATTCTGAATTTTCTAGGGCTTTATAAAGGGATGATTAATTCATTAAGATAAAATGATGAACTAATTAAAGAGAGCATGTATGTTGATGAATAACATGAAGAAAAGCTAAAATCTGAATTCTGGCAGATTTTTAGGGTTGGATTCGAACAAAATTTTAATTAGGTTAGGACAGAATTTAGGGAAGCTATAAAAATGAAAGTTGTATATATATGTCTTAGCTAACAATAGAGACAAGAACCACCCTATTTGGACTTGTGTAGCAAAAGGTATAGCCGGAACAGTAACCAGCATGCAGGCTGACGTGAACAGACTAGGCAGCAGGACAGACCGAAATTCAACCAATTATTTGACCATGATAATGACTGAATTTTAGGAAGTGCAAAACATAAAATATGTAGGGCTATATGTCTAGTTTAACCCTGTAAAGAGTATTGGCAGAAAACATATATGTAGAAAGTTATACCTAAATAACTGAAGGTTGCTCCCTGTGCACGACAAGAATTAAACATGAAATTTAGATGGTAATTTCACTAAGTTAACAGCATAATTTGAGGTAGAGGTGAGAAGCAAAGTTGTTCCCCTATATGTTACGAAACTTTAAAAATTACAAGAAACTCAATTGGACAAGTAATGAAAAAGTTATAGTTGAATTAGTAATAGGTGTGCAGATTGAATATTGAAACCAGAATAGAACTGAACTTATAATTTGGGCTCACAATTTGAATAAGTTATGGACATAATTTGATGTTGTAGTAGAAGACAATATTGTACCTATGTGTATTAGCTAACAAGTGAATCAAGAATTTTTTCATTTAGACGTTAAATGAAAGAGCTATGACCAAGTTAATAGGCTGTGCGCAAGGATAACTCGACAAGCAAAAGAGTCGAAATTAAAATCGCACCGAAAATTATACGTAGCTAAATAAAATCCAAAATTTAAATGGATGATAATCTTATGTATTAGGGTTAAACAAATTCAAGAATTGACCTAGTTGGAGTTGCATAAATGAAATTATAAATAATTTCACAGAATGTGCGCAAATGAAAATAAATAGTCGGCAAAGGAAATTAATAAATGCTTGAGATTTGGTATTGTGTATTATCTATAGAAGTGTAACTTGTTTAATTTCTATATGACGAGTGAGGGTATAAGGAGGTTGCCGAAGTGTTTGGGAAATTTTTGTGCAGGAGTTAGTGAATAGTCGTAGTGACTATCTATGATAATCGATGTTACTATTCACGGGTTATAGTATGTGTAGCGGAGCTCTGGCGAAATTTCCATAGACATGAACCTAAATTTTGATTAAGTAAAATTGAAACTTATTAGGCTAAGTATAAGAAGATGTTAGTAAGGTTAGAATAATAGTTAATGCAACTGGATAATACCCAAGACATACCTAAGACCTATAGTTCGCAAAATTATAAATGACGTCAAGTAAATTGAATCGGACGTGTGTGAAATAAATGGACTAACAAGCAAAATAGAAAAGGGACTATAAAAGAACTTATAGACGTAAAATTGGAAAATCACTATTTATTTGGTAACTTTCCAAGAATAAATATAAATATATGAAAAGTTCAGACGTATGAAAATAATTCGGTAGTATTCAAATAATAAGTAAAAGCCAGAAAAGACTCATAAACATTTATTGAATATACATAAGTATGTATAATATACACGTCAAGTAAAAGATCAGGATATAAGTTAAGTTATGAGACACGAGTTGCAAATAGGAATAAATGGAATTAAAGTAAAGTATAATAAAAATTTAAAAGTAGAAATATTAGAGGAAATATATAGTAAAATGAGAAATTAATTAAATTGTGATTTGTATGAGCAATCAACAGGGAAAAGTCTAGTCATGGAGAAGCGTAATACGAATAAAAGAGTAAACAGACAATGACAACAGGTTTAGTACTTTATACCTATTTAATTACATTTGGATGTACATCTTATACATATGTAAACTGCATCGTTGCACTGTCATGGTGTATGTTGCATTTGTTTACTATGTAAACTACACAAGGTACCTATATGTGAATTACATTAAAGAATGGATTAAAAGAGCATAAGTAAACAATGGGTTGTCATTTGTTTATTAGGAGATACATATGGCATAAATGAACTGTGAAATATTAAGCTCTACTTGGGTTTGGTCGAACAAGGCGGTATGCGTCCTACATTGATTGCAAATCGGTCCGCAGTATACTTGATATTGGATTATTGATATGGAGAGGCACCCACTCATTGACAAAGTCGGGTTATCTATAAACGTACCCGGCAGTTATTAACAAAGTCAAGTTACTTATAAGCATGCCCGACAGTTATTTGATATCCGATATAGAAATTTATTCAGTGATCCCAGTACAACCGTACTGTGATTATTGGATTAATTACCATTATTGGATCCATTTGATGCCTTATCCCAGAGTTCAACTAATTACCTAGTAAAGCGAAATGAATAAATAATTGCTTTCATAAATAAGTGCATTCACGTACATACCCATGTGATTGAATCATTTGTTGTATATATTAAAATAGTGGTATTACGATATAGTGATAATTACCACCACTGTTTGCCATGTGTGATACATATATGAAACAAATATGTGTGTTTGCATTGAATAAGTATAAAGTACCCACTAAATGCATTGCTTAGCAAGTTTAGTTTTTGCTAAACTTGTAGGTTACGGAAAGACACAAAGGGAACCGGAACAATCAGATAGAGTTAGGCCCACCAGAAACACTAGAGCGACATATAATACAAACATAAGAGTTCAAAATCAAAACAGACAACAGCATAAAGAAGAAAAAAATTTTCTCAGGTAATGTTCTGTATACCAATTCACATCAGATGTGGCACACTTAGCTCAGCTAGTAATAGTCGGGTTAAGGAGTGTCATATCTTTCCTCTCCATTCGTTCGATTTTGATCATCAACGGAAGAGTTCTGTTTCTATCAAAAGAGGAACGTTCATATTCCTATGTAAATGCTAGCACACCTTGAATTATCCCAACCAATTCCTAGTATGTGTGAACAAAGAGGGGATTGCCATTAGCATCCCTAAGGTCATTCGATTTGACAAAAGTATTCCGTGAGAGCATCCAGGCATCTCAAGGATTCCGTAGGGAGGCTGCAGCAATCCAAAGGTGAAAGCACGCTTCAAAGGTAATTTTTAATCCTCCCTAGACTTAATTGCTTTAATGAAAACTGGTCTAGGGAGGATTTCCATGTATAATTTTGCTTCCGTTGTTTAATTATTATTTGTTATTTGCATAAAATTTGCGTCAATTGCATGTGAAAAATCCAACAAATCAGTGCCATGTAAGTGGTCGGTGCCCTAGAGCTGTGAGATCGATGCCCTAAAGCAATAAGGAAGCCAGTGGCCGAGACAAATTTGTGGCCTATAAAAGGTCAGTAGCCCATAAAAGGTCGGTGGCCTATGGGAGGATGGTAGCCCATGGCCAAAAGTCAAGCCCACGCGACATCCATACTATGACCCCATTATATTCTGGCATGCAGATTCTTAAAAAGCAAGGAGGTTTACACTAATAATATGAATTTTTTTTATTTTAAATTGTAAAAAAAATTTCAAATGTAAATTTTTAGATTATTTTGTATTGTATTTATATTTAAAATTATTAAAATGAATCTAAAATTTAGTTAAATCTTTGTTAGTTAATCTTAAATAAGTTAATAAGAAATATTGAATTTTTTTTTTATATTTGAAAATTTTAAAAAAATATGTACATAACAGGTATAAAATTTGTTCAATGATTGTATAAAAACTATATACTAATTGTATAAAAATTGTACATTATTAAGGAAAAAATTGTCCACTTTTAAAAGCATGTACCACACATCCTTATTGTAGGTTGGCTTTTTTTTTTTTTATCTTGTATCCATTTTAATTTAATAAATTTATTAATTATCTTTTTTTTTTTACTATAAACTACTATTCTTTATATTATTTTAAATATAAAACTCTTTTTCAACTCTATTAAAAAAAATAAATTTTTTTTTTCAAATTATTTTTATTTTCAGTATTATGTGGGTGGCTATCCAAGAAAGAGTCAGTAAAACAGGGTCCGGCTTGGTTTGATAAAAAAAACAGAGTCCAGCTGGATTGAAGGACGCGCTAGATCTTAACAGGGACCCAACTTCACGTGCCATTCACGCCCCTACCACCAATGCTTAACAAAAGCGCGCCACGTGTGTATCGATCCAAGACTTGAATGCGTGTCATAATCATCAATGGTCTAAACAGGACCACGCCTTTGTCCTATTATTTTCTATAATCAGGTAAGATGAACCTGAACCACTATTCATGTCACGACAAAATCGTACTTACTAACTAGCAGTACAAATACTTTTTCTCGTAACAGACAAATTTTTTCTTTCCAATAATACCCTATTTTGTCCTCTAGTAGATTTTATTTTTTGACATATCCTCTTGCAGATGTTAGTTTTTAACGTTCCTTTTCATTGCTATGTCACGTGGCGAACCATCTTCAATTCTAATAATATTGACTGCATTAGTTCACCTCAAAAAATAAAAAATTTTTTCTTTAAAATAATATTAGAGTTTATTTTAACTGTGAAACTTATATAAACTTAATATTATTAAGTTTATCTTTTATCTTTAGAGAATCTTCTATACATTGTCTATATTTAATGATATGTTATAATTGATTAGATATTAAATTATAATTTTAATAAAAAATAAAATAAAAAAATTATATTGGAGTTAAAAAAAATTAAATTAGGTGTTAATATATTCATACCATTCACATTTTTTTTTTGATATTTTTATTTTATTAGGCACATAAATTAATAAAAAATATTACATTAAAGATGCTGAATGTAACTTTTTCTTTTTCTAGAAGGCCATGGCTTGTTAAAAAAAACCCAAGCAAATCCCTTGTTTCTTTTCTTTATCCAATTTTGTTTAGGATTTACTAGATTAGTGTTAATAATTATTATAATTAGTTTGAACTTTTCTTTTTTTTTTTCTTTTTAATTCAATAGTATGAGCTCATGGTAGGCTAATCTGCTTCTAGTAAGGAAATTGAAAAAAAAAAAAGCCTTTGGCATAGAATATTTGCTACTAATTTGGTCTCATTGAAAACTGTGGTTGTGTTTGCAATGGGAGGAAAATTTAAGAATTATTTGTACTATGGTATCCTAATTTGGATAATATAACGTTTAGATATCCTAACTTGTAACAAACGCATATTCCAGTTTTAATTTTTATAATAATCAAGGTTTTTAGGTCACCAATATGTTATAAGAATCAAAATATTATTTTTTATCATCTTCTTCATTTGGTCGTGAATGATAGAAAGACTAAAATAAAATTTGTCAAAAAAAAAATTAATTTTTGTTTCCATAAGGAACATAGCAAAAACATACCAAATTGAAGAGTTTATTACGAGAAATCGAAATATGGTCTTATTTTTTACGGATGCACGGTTTGAATGGAAAATGCTAATTGGCCAATTTTTTTCTTGGTCGTTCGAAATGGCAATGAAACCGGCCAAGGTTTATGTAAAAATGTCTATCTTGATGAGAGGATTCAAAATATGTGTTCAAAATTGTTGTCTGACTATCGAAAGTGGATGAAAATATGGACAATGGTTGGATAGTCTAGGGGCTTCCGATAGTGTATTTTTTATGGTAGGTGATTATGATAAAAATCATAAATTTATTTTTATGTAATTAATTTTATTGTCAGCATATGCATCCTAACAGAATTGTAGTTGAAAGCCTTTATTCATCATCTTACACTTATTTCGTGGGATCAGGATCCAAGCACACCAACGAAAAACCCAGACTCACATTTGCATGTTGAGGGTGAAGACAATAATTGATTTGCAGGTTAGAAGAAGATATTTGATTGCAAATTGTGATGAAGGTTGACGGTGAAGATGTATCAGAATCATGAAGAGGATAATGAGAGTTATTGCCTCTGATATATGAATGAAGCTTAATGAAGAAGACGAAGAAGAGAAAGGCTTCTTAATGCCTAATTTTGAATCGAGTTGCCAGCAAGACTTCTTAAAAGAGGAGGAGAATGGTGGAGGAGATAAAGGGGGAGAAAGAGTGGCGGAGGAGGCGAGGGTGGGTAGGGAATCTGCTGAGGAGAGGGTGAAGAAAATGGCCAGATGGAATGGAATTCAAAGAAATGAGCGAGAGCAAATGAGCATCTGATTTTAATTTAGGTTTTGTTTAGCCAAAATGAAAACGGCGCTGTTCTAAATCGATCAGTTTTCGATTTACCAACTCTTAGAACAAACCATCAAACCAAATATATCAATTTGTACTATTTTAAAACTAAATTGAAACCCAACCATTTGATTAACCAATTTTTTGATTCGATTCGGTTCGATTTTCTATTTTTTTTTTTTTCACTCCTATTTCTCCGAGCTGACTAGCTAAACCAAACTTGTTCAACCTCAATGGCTTCTGACACAAAACTCAAAAGGTCCCTACTACTTGGGACAACCTTTGTTATCTTGATTTTAAATAGTTTTGAAACTTTTTACATCGCTCTACCTCACTCCTAACTAATTACCTCTTATATTTATTAAGATGAGTGATCTCTCGCTCGTACTTTGACATTGTCATCCTCTCTTACTTCTAATATATAAATTCATTCCTTTTTGCTTCTAAGTGCCCATGTAATGTACTTCTTTCTTAATTCTATCATGAATAAATCCCAAGTTCTTTGCTCTATTGGGACCCACTGCTACATCGTGTCTTATCATATGTACGTCTTCTCCACTAACAATGACATAACACACTATATTATCCTCTAAAGTACACTGAAGTTCCTCTAATGCTCGTATAGTACCATCCATCCAATACTCAACCATTTCAATAATGTGCTTTATGCCTGCCCTAAACTTTTTAGCCTCATACTTTCATAATTTCTCTATTGGTGGCCTCCGTTTTCATTTTGCCAATGATGCTATTCTAGCTATCTATCAAAAGATATGCTGTAGTAGGGCCTCATAACCAGGGCTCTTTATTAGAACATTAGCCTCCACTAACTAGGAAGCATGCGATTTAGCTTCCGCACTTACGATCTTAGATGGTTCTTATGACATCTTATAATTATAAAAAGAATTATTTGCTTATTTCATCATATTACTCTTTCTTATTCCTATATGTCATGTACATTTACCTAAACAAATGCATTTACACTTAGGAAAGACTATACTAGTGCTCTAATACCAATAAATGTAACAACCCATCCCAAGTTCTAATATATGTATAAGACATGGTAGTAAGTTTAAATCTCTTAACAATAATGGTAATCAAAGTATTCAAAGTTAATTTGGAAAAGTTAGATATTATGCAAATAGCAAAGGCAGTAGCATTATATCAATTTCAGAAAATTTTTAAACTAAGATAAAAAAGGAATTTTAAGAAGAGTTAAATATGAAAGTTGTAGCTTAATATATTTAAAATAATCATGAGAATCAGTTTTGACATATAGTATACACATAGGAAGTTATGCCTATTTTAGCCAGACCTTCATAGTTGTTAATTTAGAGCAGAAGGTGGAACTTTAGTATAAATTTTACCTATCTACATGATCTTAGTTGGAAAAGTAATAAAAGACAAAGTTGTTTCTTTATGTCTTTAGCTAAATGAGATAATTAGAATCATCCCAATTAGAGCTCTACGGATTAAGTTAGAGGCCAAATAGTAAGCAGTGTGCATGCTGTTTTTGGATAGATAGCAAGTCTGGATTAGAAGTTTTATTAAAAATTATGTATAGTTTAAATTTCTCTAAAATTTTAGCATAACGTAGCCCCTGTATGTCTAGTTTCAGTGAGGATAAAAACTTTTAAATTTGGAGAAGTAAATGAGAAAATGTCAAGGAAAAAAGAAAAGATAGCAATGTCAAAAAGGAATACCAAAAGGACCTAAATGAAGTTTCCTAACTCACAAGTAGTAATAGCTATAGATTGCTCCAGTTCCAGCTAGCCAATTTAGCATAACTAAGGTAGTTATTTCATATCTAATTTGTTATTTTGTGGCATGTATATAAAGAAGGCATGTTAGGTTCTAAACTCAAAAGTATTATGGTGTGTTAGTTTTACTATAGTAGTATAAAATATTTAAATAAAATGTTGCCTATTTGGATTGTGAGATTGTATTTAGAAGTGTAAACTTTTATTTGCAGCTGAAGTTGAGGTTATAAGGGTGGTATATATAGGAGTGTTTGAGATGATATTAGGAAACTTGTTTTCAAAACTATAAATCTATTTTGTCAACACTAAGGAAGCTAAAAATATAGCCGAATCTCTTTCCAATTTTCTATAAAATTTAAGTAATTAATCTAAATATACTATAATCAAAGGCATATCAGACCATTTGTGACATCTTAACTCGGCTTACATTAGTAAGTCAGGAAAGGGTGTTACATGCATAAACATAAATATTCATATAAAAAATTAAAAAAAAGGGAATAATAACATGAGAAATTAATACCAAATCTCATATCTGGGATGACTCAATATGGATTAGTTGCTATTTTAATCATATTTCAACCCAAGTGTTATTCTTATGCGTAAACACTAAATGAAAATACCATAAAAAGGGAAAATAAAATAATAATTAACTGATGATAAGCAAGTTATAAACTAGCAATAACTAGCAAAAATAGCTTGTAAACAAGCTGTAAACTAGCGTTTAAACTACCTTGAAGCTTATTGTAAACCATTTTAAAGAACGATGAAAATCAAATGGAAAAATAAGATTTTTTGAGTTTATTAAGCTTGTAGCCTAGGATCAAACCCCAAAACTACTTACATACCTTATTTGAATTTAAGATCAAGGAAAAATGTAATTTCAGATCATCGTAAAGTGATATAATTACATAATAATAATAATAATAATAATTATTATTATTATTATTATTATTATTATGGGATAAGAGAGAATAGAATAATTGAATAATTAGTGAGGATACAATTCGTGAACGCCAATTATTTAGCCATATCTGAGCTGAATCTTGAATTTGCAGGTCTGGAACCAAGAAAAGTAATTTTAGGGGTTGGTGGAGAAAAAAATTCTTATAGGCAAAGCCTTATAAGAAAACTAGATTTTTTTCAGAGTTTTCAGTATCTAATGGAGTATCTAATGGTGTATTGAATTAAGGCTGAAGATGGCATTTAAAGGCACTAGGCAAGGCCTATTTGGAAGTGCAGGGAAGTGATTCCAAATCAGATTAGGATTAGAGTTTCCTTTTTTGGTGGGCAAGTCGGGACTATTTTAAAATTAGAATACTCTAAAATACTCTAGAATAGGTGAAAACTATACTTGAGTAGGAAACAAGCAGGCTAACATGACCAAAAAATATATGGCAATGTATGTAACATGTGGCATCCTCTAGCAGGATACGCGTGACACAATCAAAAGGTGACATGTGGCAGCAAGAGATCGCAGTAAAGTGGCAGACATGTGGTAGCCAAGTAGTAGGACATGTGGCAGGTAGTCAACGTTTTTTCGAAATCTGGTCGAATGTTGATTGGCCATTAGCAGCAAATGGCGATGATGGTAGCAGTGGACAGTGAACATCGGTGGCGTGTAGCGGTTACGCGCTTGCACACAAGGCCTACACACGGGAGAGGTGGCAAGCATGTGTGGGCCATATGTTTAGTTGTTGTCTACTAATGTGGCATGCTAACTGAGCTTTGACTTTGACTTATAGTCTGATTGATGCTGATTTGGTTCAACTGGATATAGTTGAGCAGATTTTGCCTTCTACTTTTGTTTTAAGTGCAATTCTTTAACTATCTGATCTGGTCAATTTTAGTTCGAGATAGAATGTAATTGAGGCTGAGATTGATATAAGGAGTTGAGAAACTATGATGTATAATTGAGAGAAGGGTAGAATTGTAACACCCCTTATCGGTCTAGTGGAAAGTCCTCGAAAGAATGCTACCTACCGATACTAGAGCTATTTCTAGTTGTTTTATATGCGTGAGAGGGCAAGTAATATTGGTTATTGGATTCCTTTCATTTTATACTTAGCCAAATTATTGAGTAATTTCTGCGGAGAATTCGCCATAGCTCCGCTATACATAGGACAGTCCGTGAATAGTAACAGCGACCGAGTGGTAGTCCCTGCGACTATTCACTGGGATCTTACAAGGAAAAATTTATTCCAAACACTTCGGCAATCATTCTTATACCCTCACTCCTTATATAAACAAAAAACAAACACTTTTATAATAAAAAGCAACGTACTTAACTCAGTTCAACAATATAACAAAGGTTTACTAAAATTTTAAATACACTAGTATTTTTTTATGGGAGTACTATTTATTCTTATATACATGCCACTGCTAACATGTCTACATAAAAAATAAAATATGACCTTATGTGCTGCCTTGGACTACCAGTGACTGATGCGCATATCTACTGCTGCTTATATTGCTAACATGCGAGTTACAGAAAATAACTTGCTGAACACTAATGCCCAGTGGGTACCTTAACTTATAAAAGTAAAAAGATAGCAAAGCATACAAAGTAAAAGGATGTAAGTATAATGCAAATTTCAAAACAGATTTTGAAACGGAACAGGTGGTCAAGGATATGATGTGTGCAATTGAACACATGTATTTACTGATTCAATGTTTTATTTACTTCGCTCTACTGGTCGTTAGTGAAATTTGGGATAAGGCAAAACAAATGAGATCCAATGATGGTTACATACCCAACAATTACAGTACTGTAGTACTGAAATCACTGAATAAGTTCCCATATTAGATGTCAAATGTCTGCCGGGTACAGGTGTCTGTGGCCCAACTTTGCCAATGACTGCCAGGTGCTTTACGAGCAACTCTGACTTTGGTAACAATTAGGCGCCAATCCATACCAATAATCAAATGTCGAATGAACTGCGGACCGCTTTGCAAATGAAATATCCTTATTGCCTGGTTCAACTTAAACCAAGTAGAGCTTTGAAATTTTGATGTCGTGTGTTTACAAATCAAACACATATAATTCATCTAATATTTAATCAACCATCATTCGAACACACTTGGAAAAAATACCATATGAATAGTGTTTGGCATAATGAATAGTAACTCAAATTTTACCAAATGAATAGTATTTGACAAAAGGAATAGTAATTTGGTGAAATTGGACAACTTGAAAGAGATAGTATACAACCCATTCAAGGCCACTCTAGGTACCCAAATTGGGTCATATACATCCCTTTAAGTGTCCATTGGTTGCCTATGAAATATTATTCAAAGATTTGGAAGTTTAGGCATTGAAATTGCTAAAGTGCAAAAATGACAATTTTTGTTTTTTCTTGGAGGACCATTCGGCCTCTTTATGTTCACTAAGGGGAAAAAACATTTTTTCCATGTAAAAATTATTTTTAGACTCCTTGTGATATATTAAGAAGAGAAATGAAGTCCTCTTTCAAAAATTCAATTTAGATTTTTAATAAAAATTCATCAAAGTTTATGTTCATTTTTAAGAGATTTTGCATATTTGGTTCGAATGACTTCCTTCACCACCCAAATGACATCTTGGCAACTTGTAACACAATTATGGCATATATTAACACAAAAACATAGCAATTGAGCGCATAGGCCATTCGGCCATAACAAGAAAATTAGATGGAAATTGAAATTTTTCATAAGTTAAGGTACCAAACCTTATTTTTAAGTTCTCCCAAGCCTTTCAATGATCTTCCTCTATCCTTTCTTCTTGTTTACCTATATAATTAACATTTCCATAATGTTAACATAAACCGTAGGTATATGAATCCCAAGCTTACATGATTAATCTTGGCAATTTTAGTTGAAATTCATGCTTATTTATGCTTTAAACACCATTTTTCACTTTTTTCTTACTTCATCTTCAACCTCCATCAAGAACCCTAACTCTTTTACTATTCATCCCTTTAGAGTTCATATCAAAGATCATGAAATATAAAGATTTGGTTACTTATACTAGCTTAATCTTGCTTAGGAATGAAAAACTAGCTTAAAAATCATTAAATTCAAGTATAGAAGACATGGTTTACCTTGAAATTTGCTTCTTCTTCTTCTTCCTCTCCAAGCCGTCGCCACCCTTCATGAAAATGGCCAAATTTTGGTCATTTTCATGCTATTTATAGCCAAAGGTGGACACTTTGTAGCCTTGCCTATTTGTTCCTTCTTTTTTATTGGATTTCCAAGTCAAAGTAAGCTCTTCCATTGGCTAGAATTGAATTCAACATTCCAAGCCTCCAAATGTTGGCCAACCTAACCTAAGCTCACCATATGGAATCATTTGGAATTTAATTGGGCATAATGACAAAAATGCCCTCCGTAGAAAACCCGACGTATCTTTTTATATGCGTGTTTTTTGAAAATTCTGTGACGCTCCGTTGTGACCAGTTAACTCCCGAGATTTCATTTTTGACATCAGTTTTAGGTAGTATTAAGACCCTACGTAACTTTTTGAAAAATTATGCTTAGGTCCCCGACACCTCTTCTAGCGCCCCGTTGAGCTCCTTTGGCCTATCTTTGCCTCTGGGTGCGATTGTCGTCTTTCCAGGGACTTTATTTATCATACATCCTTCATTATTTACTATATTTACAGTCTCTCATAAATTTTTCCAGACTGATGCCTGACCTCGGAGTCCCATTGGGTTCTGGTCGTGCAAACTTCTGACACTTACTTGGCATTTCCCAACAAACGGATGTTACAAGAATGGTGTCCGATTTAAGCTGTGGGCTTAGGAGAATGTTTGATTTGATCTACTGCTTTAATTTGGGCTTAGGCTGAATAAAGGGATAGAAAATTTCGAAATTCACGCAAATACGTTATTTACTACATATATTATACTATTTACTGAATTAATATTATTGTAATCTACTTCTTTATTGCTCTTTAATTAAACCATATGTATTCCTACTCCACTTAGTTAAATCTAATTTTGATGATATTGGATTAGTCCATTGAAAAGTAAGTACTTGTAATGCATTTTTTCCTTACACAAAAATCAAACGCTAGTCTTTTATATAAGAGCATCTCCAACCCTACTATGAATTGTTTTAATAGAAGTGCCACATCAAACAAATAAAAGGTAGGAATAAAAAATCATCTATAATGTTACCTTTTATTTAAGTTGTGAGTCTAATATGCAGGGAAAAAAATAAAGAATGTTTACTACACACTCTACTTCTAAATGCTTTACCAGAGACATGATGATTCAACATTTTCTTCTTGTCTATCGTTATTTTATTATTTTCCCTTTTTCTTTTCCAATCTTCTTTACAACCTTGATGAATTAATTCTTAGAAGAAAAAAAAAGCCTTTAACGATTATTCTTCATTGATCTCTGAGTATACAAGTGACAAAAAAGGTAAATACTTCATTTAAATATAAAAATCATGGTTTAAAGACAAGCTCATTTTTTATCGCAAATCATATTGATCATGCTGCTACTGTTTATAATTGGTTTGTTGAAAAGGGGTTTGTTAAAACAACACTAGTCTACTGCATCTCTTGGAAAAAAAAAGGAAAAGAAATATGATTTGCAATTTGGAGCTGGGTTTGTCTACGTTAAAGTTGTTACGTAATTGTTTATCCATTAAATTGTGGACATTAGAAAGAGAACCATGTGGAAAATGAAAGATGTTGCATTAGAGATAGTTTTTTAAAAGTTAAACTTTAGAAATAAACGATTAGCCATGTAATCATTTACACATTCTATTTTAATTGACACATCAGCTGTAATCCACATTATCATTGGAGATGCTCTTGCTGCTTTTATTTTTTAAGTTCAACTAAATCTATTTAGCTGTAGATAGATTTTCTTTTTTTTTTATCTAATGTATGTGTTCTTATAGCCCTCATTTACAGAGATGCTAAATATTTTCTTTCCTATATAAAAGTGAAGTGCATTTTAAGGATGGACAAAGGATACTAAACATGGTTGATGTTAACTGTTCAATTATGCACTTTTCCATTCAAACTTTCAACATATTGAAATACAATTTTCTGTTAAAATTTTCATCTTTTTAAAAAAGATCGTACAACTATTTTCTGCAATTTATGCACCTTTTTCTTCATTAGCAACTTTCATTTATGCACTTTTCTTCTTATTCTGCTCTCTCTTCAATTTTTTTTTGAATGCTAACAAACATTCCACATTGTTTCCTACTAATTTTGTATTATTTTTAACTAATTATGCAATTTTTGCACCTTTTTTCTGCATAATCATCCTCAATTTCTGCATTTTTTTAAAAATGTTTTTGTAATTTCTGTACATTCTTTTATATGACTAAATTATTCTGCAATTATTATGCACTGTTTCTCAACTTTTTGCACTTTTAATTAAAGATTTACATGACAATCCTAAAGAACTCCATGAAATAAAATGTTGAAGTTTCCATACCTTTAAGGTGGTTTACATTTTGTTTCCTAAGTTGCAATAAAAATTGAATTGAAAATTTGAAGAGTTTGTTTTTGATTTTTTGTTTCTGCATAGGAATATTTAAATGTTTGGTTTTGGTTGCTTTTAAATGTTTCGCAAATTTATTTTAAAGTTGCTTTTCCTTCTTCCAATTGGTTATTTAGTTATAATAGGATAAGTTTTAAATTAAAATATTACATATTAGTGGGAATGAAAGTTTGAAATTAATATGCATTGAAGAGATTTTAACTTAATTCAATGTCTAAGACGGTTAGACACATAATTTGTTAGATAAACAATGCTATAGAAATGAAGGAAAAGAAAAGAGCTTTGAGTCATGAAATAAAACACTGTTCTTAAAGGTTTATTTCACCTTCCAAGATTAAATAAAGCCTTCTACTTGAGAATGTGATGCAGCGAAGATAACAATAAAAGTTCCGAACTCTAAGAAACAATTCAATCGAACAAGTAACCGTTGTAATCCGTTGATTCACCCACGAATACCGGAAAACAACTCTCCTAAGATTCATTGATTCGATGCACGAATACCAGGAAATTAAAGCGAATACAATCCGTTGATTCAACCTATGAATACCGGAAGATAGGCAAGAAGAGAGAACACTCTTAATTTTATAAAATATTCAAAACTTAAACCGTCCCTTACAAGATAACAAAATATGCCTTATATAGGCAAAATAAAAACCTTAAACCTAATTTAATAAGGAAAATAACTACTAAATAGGAATATAAGCTAAACCTAATGTAAATAGGAAAATAAATATTCTAATTTAGAAACAAATTACTTATCCTACTATCATATAATTTAATTAATAATTATAGACTAAATAGGAATATAAAAATATAATTTCCTAAACAGACAAGGATAATTGAATTAAGGAAACAAATAGATTCTTCTTCTTCA
>CATIWJ010093297.1:0-17294 GCA_949640765.1 Croton laevigatus | reverse complement strand
TCTCTACCAATTCATCTTCACCACCGCCGCTGATCCATAACCACTGCACGGTAGAAGCATCTCTTTTGCTCCTCCACTCCACCGCCTGGTACCTGCTCCTCCCTTCATCTTCTTTTCGATTATCTCCCATCATTTTCTCTTCGATTCATCTTCATCGCCGCTGCTCCACTTAAATTTATAACCACCGCACTTTAGAAGCATCTCTCCTGCTCCTCCACCGCTTGCTCCACTTACCCTATGTTTGGATGGGGTGAGGGAGGGGTAATTAATGGAACGGTAAGGAGGGGGAAGGGTAAGAAAGGGTACATAAAGAAACTAGTGATGTTTGGAAAGAGGTTAGCTTATCCTCCTTACCTCTACTTACACCCCAATTTGAGGGGTAAGAAAATTGGAGTTTTGAGAGGTAAGAGAGGTAAGGCTTACCCCTCCTTACCCTTATGTACCCTTGCGTAACCTCTTCCCAAACATGGGTACGGGTGAATTTACTCCTCCTTACTTTTATTTACCCTCTCTTACCCTCAATCCAAACAGGCTGTTAAATCCATAGTTTTAATTAGAGAAGTCTTGAAAAAAAAAAATCAGAGGAATCTCACCCTACCTGCGATGCTTCTCCACCGTCGCCACCGTGGCTTGTCCAGTCATGGCCTCGAAGCCGTCGTTCAATTTTAGATCTCGGTTTGCGTTACTGCAGATGTCGTAGTTGGCCGGCATCAAGATCAGCCGGTGTTCAGATCTCTCATGTGATTTGCTTTTTATTTATTTTTTTAAATTTTTTTGTTTTAAGATACTAATAAAAAATTGTAACTTTGTAATGAAATTGGATTTGAGTTTCTTGTTTGTTCTAGATTATTTTGCTGTTTGATCTGTTTCTATTCTGATTTGTTAAACTTGTTTGGTTAATGAGAAAATGAATGTTTGGTTATTGAGAAAATAAAGAGTGCGAAAATTTCGATTAAAACCGAAACCGAAACGTACCGAACCAATAAAATCGGTTCGGTTTCATGTCGGTTTTACCTGTATTCGGTTCAGTTTCAGGTGTGTCATTTTTCTTATCGGTTTTTGGTTGGTTTGAAGATTTACCGAACCGATTTTGTACACTCCTAGTAAACACACAATTTCTAATAAACAATTCTTTCATTTTAATATATTTTAACGCTCTCAAATCATAGTCCAATTAATTACGTAATAATTATGTAAAAATTATTGCTTTTAACTTCTAATTATATTAAATTTTTGGTACGGTTGGGTGATGATGCAGTGGGGATCCTACCATGTACGAGAGATTCTGGCAAGAAATAGGTGACAAGGCCACAATTATAATTCCAGGGTGGCAATCAATGAGTTATTTTTCTGATATAACTAATCCTTGCTGGTTTTTGGAGCCTGAATTTGGTAGAGAAATTGTGAGACTACATAGAATAGTTGGAAATGCAGTAACCGAACATAGACAAATAGTTGTTGGGACGGGTTCTACTCAGCTTTTTCAAGCTGTGTTATATGCTCTTGCACCACAGGATACACAGCTACCCATCAGTGTTGTATCTGCTGCCCCTTATTACTCTGTGAGTATCTTTCTGAAGTAAAAATAACATACTACCTCTGTTCTTTTAAAAGTGAGACTTTAGGGCTTTTTGTTGTTACTAAATAAGTGAGACTTTTGGCATTTTTAGTAGAATTTAGATGATTTTGCCCTTTATAGTGGATGTAATTTGTTTTTAGTGCGTGTGGGGTCCACTTTTATAATGAGTGAATGTGAGTTGATTACTTTTTAGGATAAAATGGAAAGAAAATTATAGGAAAAAAAGAGGGTGAATAGTGAAAGTCTCAGTTTTTTAAGAACGGAGATAGTATATCATTCTTTTGCCAAAACAAAATAACATATCATTCACAGCCATTGGTCTTTGCTTGCCTTCACACTAGTGTTAATTATTGGAACTGTAGCCATTTGAGTTAAAAGTCATTTGCAGATATGTGCTATTGTATGTCCACATGCTCACATACATGGTTTTAAGTGATTTTTGTTAATTTTCATGCAGTCTTATCCAGCAATAACAGATTGCCTGAAATCTGGACTGTACAAATGGGAAGGAGATGCCGTAAATTTTACAAAAGAAGGGCCGTACATTGAGCTTGTGACAACCCCTAATAACCCTGACGGATTTGCTAGGCATTCTGTTTTGAATAGAAGTGAAGGTGTATTGGTCCATGATCTTGCCTACTATTGGCCTCAATATATTCCCATTTCTTCTCCAGCCGACCATGACATCATGTTATTCACCGTTTCTAAAACCACCGGACATGCCGGTATGCGCATAGGGTAAGTTGTTGATATAAATAGCATGGAATTTGCGACTTACTGACCATAAGATCGGACTGTTTCTAATTATTCAATGTTGAGCAGATGGGCTCTTGTGAAGAACAAACAAGTTGCAAAACGAATGGTTAAATACATAGAGCTGAACAGCATAGGCGTGTCCAAGGATTCGCAGCTACGGGCAGCTAGAATTTTACATGTGGTGTCTGATAACTCTGCATCTTCTACTACTAACAAGTCCCTATTTGAGTTTGCTTATCATCACATGGCACAGAGGTGGCAACTTTTACGTGCAGCCATCAAAAACAGTGGTTTGTTCAGTTTGCCAGAATTCTCTCCGGGATTCTGTAGCTTCCGGGGAAGGGTTTTTGAAAGTCAGCCTGGTATTTACATTTGCTATAAATAATCTCCATTTTCATATTTTTTACATTACTAAGCGAAAGAGAAAGATGATGGCATTTTGTTTTTGTGTTTTTTGTGCAGCTTTTGCATGGTTGAAATGTGAAGAACCTATAGAGGATTGCGAGAGCTTTCTGAGGTTTAATAAGATATTGACTAGAAGTGGGAAATACTTTGGAGTTGGTTTGCAATATGTTAGAATTAGTATGTTGGATCGAGATGACAATATTCTTTTGTTCATAAACAGATTGTCTAATATTACTATTGATGATGTCTACCAACATTTGAGGGAGAGAGAAGTAGAATAGTTCTTGTATGCATTATTTTCTAGGGAACGATAATTTCATACCAAATATTTTACCACTGCTTTAAAATTTCACATAAAGGACTTCAATTCTAACACGATAATTTCGAAGGGAAAAAAATTTGCAATTTTCTGTCTGTCATGTACAGAAATCGTCTCAAAACAACATTAAAAAGGTGAGAGAAAGAAGAAAACCCTTCTAAAGACACCAAAATTTGGGAGATAGGAAACCATCAATTGTATATCGCCATTATTACGTTAAAGGTTCCCGTCTGATATTTACGCAACTGGTACAGCCAACAGATTCCTACATTAGTCTCAATTCGTATTCACCAGCCGTTGTTATGTATCTGACCCATGGCAGAGCCTGATACCCACTTTTTTCTATGATCTTTAGATAGCGAACCTACAAAATAGCAAAGTTGTATGATTAAATTTGAGAAAACTGGTCCACGTTCCTTTTTTAAAGACTTCCAATAAGTAAAAATATTTGGACGAATTTTAGTGAAGCAGATGCATGGATACGCAGCACATATAAACCAAAACAAAATGTGGTGATAATATTAAAATGGCATTTTAAATGAGGTTTTCCTTGTAGCAATAAGTGGAGGAAATATAAAGCTTGATCCCCTTAAACAGCATGTATGAATGTACCTGAATCCCAGAGACAGTGAAATAGGGTATCTCAAACTTTACACGAATGGGTGCTCTTCTCTCTGGAGTAGCTTCTTCAGCAGTAATACTAGGAAAACTAAATTCTGCCCTCAACATATACTCCTGAACAATATAATTTACAAATGAGATTAAAAGCATTAAAAGCTACCCTTCACAATATACTATAGGTTGCAATTACAGCAGCAGTGAAAAACAGCATTGTTGGAACTTACTGCAAAATCATACCTTATTACCAGGGAAAGATTTAATCTTCCAGACCAAAGCATCATTTTCAGGGGCATAAGCAGCAGAGCCCATTGATGTACGGATACTAGGATTTGTGGCATCGGCTGGCACCGGCAATTCAATTTCAACATTAGTTGCAGTGCTGTACCAGGAAAAGGGAGTAAATTCATGGATGATGGGGAAAAAGATCACAATGGAGTGAGAAACCAAGCGCAATTAACGAAAAAATAGTTCAGCTTCTCTAGATGCAATTTTTACCCAGCCATTACCACATGTAAAACATTTCTATAGCATGCACAATAAAATTGGGAATAACAACATGCCTTCCTCCACACTGCCCTTACTTCAATGGATGACTAATTATGTGATTATTCAGAAAATATATGATTTTTAAGAAATAAAAAAGAATTAGCCATTAAAAACAACCAGAAGAGAGAAAAAAAAAATTGGGAAATTTCTAACAAGTTTGCACAGATTTGGTCCTACAACCAAATTCCACATCAATTTTTCTTTTAACAATTTAACCCTACCTGCGTTCCTTAAACTGACTCCGTGCTTTTACCATTATCTCAATTCGACTTCTAGAATGCCTTTCAACTTGAGCTTCCACCCAGATGAGAGGTTTAACCTGGAACCTTAAAAAGTAAAAGTCAGATGCTGTACGTTTGTTCACTATGCCAAAAAAATAAAATGTTGTACATATGACCAATGTAAATCAACTACTATATAATGCAACTCTTTCAAAAAAAAAAAAATCCAATGTCCACTCATAATTATCATCACCCACCAAATGTAAAAGCACATGTCAAAAAGAAAACATAGGACAAACCTGAGTACTCAATCTGTAGGTCATCAGATCAAAAGATCCATCTGGTGGAATGAAGGATATCGTCCGATCATTTTCAAATCTTGCCAAACGCACACATCTAACAGAGAAAGGCGAAAAAGCAAGACAGAACAGGAAAGAATAAACATCAGCAAATAGAGTTCCAGTAAGTATATCATAATCCCAGCCTAAAGCCTAAAAAGAACACATTAACATGCAGGCATCTAAGCAGCGAAATGTTTTCTTGTGTATGTGTGCATCTGCCTATGCTGCTTATAGGCATGAACACGCATAATTAATTAATGTTTAAGACCAAAAAATTTGGAGAAAATGACAACGGAGACCTACTGGTGAAACTTAATATCATCCAGGTCAATAGCTTTCCCTTTTGTTGCTCGACCTTGAGCCTCCAAAAGTACTCTGTCGTTTAGGCCGAGCTTACATTCAGGCATTCCACTGCAAAAATTATGCAAAGTAAATTTCAACCAATTGGTCACAGAAGCATTCATAGTGAGTGCATTATGCTGAGGAATCTCAACAATTCCTTTGCCTGAAGAAATGCTCAAGATGTTCGACACCGCTACTATAAAAAACATTGTGGAAAGAGGACAAAACTGTCTAATATTTTACGTTTAACTTTTTACTACTTCACTAATCTCTGTGGCCAGCCATGATTAAACCTATAATTTCCCATAGCAATTAATACATAAGTTCCATTATCTCACCAAACACACATGTGATTTCAGAGTTCTGAAATCTGTTGATGCAGCAACTCATGGATAAATCCATTCACATATCCTTTTTTTATGAAATTTTTTGGTAATTTAATTCTGTCTTGCTGCAAAGCAATCACTTGAGAAATTTCTAACAATAGCTATGTCATCACAAATGTAAATATGAAGGGAATATCTGATTAAATATACAATAATCAATCAGACTATTGGAACTGAAATATCCAAGATAAATTTTCATATTTGTAAATCTTAAGTATGAAGTACACCAAACACCAACTCAAGATACAATTCTGTAATTTTTTCACTTCAAATGATTAACTTTGCAGAAAAGCATGCACCTCAAAAATGTTCTCATCTTTAGTGCCCCAACAACATCTGATCGTATTATTTGCCCATTGCTGTTGACAAGTATATTGACGCTCTCCACCACATCTAAAAACACCTGATCAAAGACAAGAAATTCAATGTGCCCGAATATGAATTAGACAAGATTCACAAAATAGACAACCTACTTCATTCTTCTTGTACCGTATCCCTTCACTGCGCCAGGACACAGCATTTGTTACTGCCATTGGAGGCCGCTGAGCAACTTCCATCCTATAAGCATCGGTCTTGATAAACTCACTAAGAATCTTAGCTTCAGTGTATTGAGGGAAACCAAAGTCCATGATTTCATCAAGCAACTCATACTGTCAAAAGCACAAGACATCTTTATAAACCTATCAAGCCTTAACTAACATGATCGAATGTTTTTATTTCCAATTACAAAAAAACAATTGTTATTTATTACTCACCACAACCACAAAGTTATCTCTCAAAGATTCCTCTTCTAACTCTTCAAAATAATGCTTAAAGACCTGTAATGAAGTTAAAAAAAAAACAAATCATAATAATCAAGATCAAATCAAACTACAATTGCATTCATACTATTATGTCGAAATTCAAAATTGAAAGACTAAAATAATCAAAGTGATTACATCAATCACACGGTGCAGAAAGAGAAGAAGGCTGGCAGCATTGCAATTCTGCCTAGTTGCAGTCATCAAGTAAATATTATTGTGCTGGATAAACAAGTACGATACTCCATTGTCATGAACCACTGGATCCTGAGACTGTGGATCACCCTGAAATTACATTAAACCAAAATTTAAATAGCCGTGCATAAACTAAAGATTGCCTAACGCAATCTAACATAATATAATATAACGTAATAGCTCAGCAAATGAAGAAAGGACCTCTTTCTCGATAAGCTTGGTGATGAAGCGCTCGGCCTGAACGGCGGTTACGTCACCGCGATAATCGCGCCAAATCAAGATACGACCTTTGATATCTAAAAGAAAAAGCGCCGAGGCGGCGCCGGCCATCGGTGGAACTGATTGAAGTTGCTGCTGCTGATACGAAAATCTCCGATTGTGATTGGTATTGGATATGAACGAAAATAATAGGAGAATGAATGATCAATTTAAGTATTCAATAATTAGCTGATTTAAGCTGCAGTAGATCCATATATTAAACAAATAATTAAATAATAAGATTTGAGAATAATTTTGCTGCGGAGTGCAGATGAAGTTGAAAGGATGAATTCTCCTTTTCTTTTTTAAAAAATTGTCATCGTCTACCATAGACAGTCTGAGAGGGAAGTCACAAGCAGCATGCGCTGTACCGCGTTTGCATTTCCATTTCCTTTTTCCATCATTTGGAATAAGAAAATGGGCTCTTCACATTGTAATGAGCCCATGAGCTATTGGGTTACTTTGGGCCCGTTAACAATTGAAGTTTTCGGGCGTTTTAAGTGCGGGAAAATTTTCTGGTCGATTTCGAACGACCGTTAATGCGATTTCAAGCTTCAGTTTGTTCACGATTTTGATCTCTGGTTTAATTGTTGCTGAATTTGATAGTTGAAGTCATAAATAGAAGATCAGAAAATAATATTGCAAGACGATGATGAAATGCCAGTCTTTATAGCGGCAAACCAGCAGAATCTCCAAATTAGCAAATTGCTTAAGTCTGCAGAAGCAGATTAAATCGGTCTCCATTGACGATGATGAAGGTATCAATAATTTCCGGTTGTGGAATTTTATCTATTTCGTTTACTTCTCACTCTGCGATTTATTGTGCATCAATCATTAATCTATGCTTTTATGAGATGAATGATGTTCGCTTAGATCTTTTTAATAGTCCTCTATCTTTGTTTGATGATTTGAATTTGCAGTTGCAATTTTTAGATTTATTAGTTAAGTCATTATCATGTTCTACCATTAACATACACTTAGTTGCTTTGTTTTTTTTTTTATTGTGTTTTAATTATAATTTAATAATATTTCTAGCTTCTGAAACAACCAATTGAAATAGTGAATGCAAAACTCTTTGGCATCTTCTTCATTTTATAAAAGTACCAAATGGATGAACGATGGACATCTTCTTACATATTTTACCACAGATATTGTGGTGGTTGAGGCTAAGTAGATGAACCTTTTATTAGATAATGGAGCTAAGCATTTCCTGTAAACAAACTAATCATCTTCCAACAAATATTCCGGTTAAGTCTTGGCTGTTTGCCCCGAGTGATGCTTCCCACTCTATTGAGGAGGTCAAGACGATAGAGAGTGCTTGGAAAATTTCTCTCATGTCCGGTCGATTTAATGGATCTTCACTCAAACACCGCCTAGATAGTTCTGCCATCTGCATTGGTGCAATAGTAACGAGGCTGTGTAAGAATTGATATGAATATTTATGCATGAATAGGCGCATGTTTGTGTGATAGACTGAATTATCTGGAAGAAGAGTTCCTTTGTTACTTGCTTATACTGTCTAGCTTTTACTTAAGGTTACTCAAGTCTCATGGATTTACTGTAAACAAAAATTCTTATGTACATTGATTTATTAGCAGGTACTAACTACTAACCTCACATACTTGTTGCATGGGATAGCTTGATTTAAGTTTAACATCTATGTGATCTTCCAAAGCAGTCTCTATGTCTTCACTTTTGAATATCGTCAATATCTTGTCATATTTCAGCCAAAATATATAAGTAGATAAACCATAGGGTTATCCATGCAGTAGTGAAATGGTAATGACAGATGTCAGATAGGATGTTTGCTTTAATAAATTGAGAATTTGGAGAAAGTGGACCAGAAGGATGGATGAGCTTCTGTCCTTAAAAGTAACATTCATTAGTAGGAATTTTTTTTTTCATATAACATAAAGGTAGCCTCTTGGAAAATCGCAACTCATATAACTTACAACTGTGATCAGTGCCTTCATCTTATTTGATTCTCGATTATCACGAGTAAGAGCACGTTGACCCGTTATCAGCTCTGCCAGAACCACTCCAAATGCAAATACATCAGTTTTAGAAGTCATTTGTAGTTCACGTACAGATCTAGCAAAACAGCAACATATGAGAACTCTACAGCTAAAACAATGTGAAGGTTGTAGACATAGTAGTAATGCATCCTTAGTTTCTTTTTGACTCAACAGAAGTAAATTATTAGCTTATAAATCACTTGAAATATGAGCTTAAGACTAACTCAGGAGCAATATATCCCGGTGTTCCCACCAAGCGAGTTGCTATGAAATCTTCATCATTTGATCTTTGTATTAACTTTGCCAGCCCAAAATCTGATACCTGTATGAACATCTTTGAATTGGTATGTGATGCTAGGAATAGTTTGCTCAACAATAAAAATGTGCATTACAATGCCAATATAACTATGCACAAAGCAAAAAACACATGAATAGTCCAAACATATAACAATTACAAAATCTTCACTACCTTTGCCCTGAGACCCCTATCAAGTAGAATGTTACTTGATTTTATATCACGGTGCACATACTGTGACTTTGTGTGATCATGAATATATTCAATTCCTCTTGCAGCATCAAGTGCTATTTGTGCTCTTGCAGTCCATGTAAGCGGTGCATGACCTGACAATTGCATATGTTAGAACCTTGTAGGAGGCTAGGAGCACCAGATTGTGAAAGTTATTTTTATTTTTATAGTTAGATCCAATTTTGTGTTATGTAATTCCTTTTCATAATAACATACAGTCATATTATGCAGTTTATGTGCTGTTTCAAATTGATTCCTTGAAAACCTGCTGTCTTGGTTTTACCTCTCCTGGTGATCTTTCTAATGATTGGAAACTATTTTTATTACAAAGCAAATTCAAGCTCCATTTATAATTTATATGGCTTATAAAAAATCCTTTCCCTTGTTGATAACTTTGGTCTTCTTGGAAACATGAAAGATGTATTCGTTCCAACATTACCTTTTAGCATAGGGTCGTGAAGATGATCACTGAGTGATCCGTTCTGAATATATTCATATATTAGGTAAAGGTGGTTCTCCCCACTTGCATATCCCAGCAGCTCCACCTATGCCACAAATTTCTGATCATCAGAAATTGTTATGGTTTTTTTATTTTGTTTAGAGCTTGGATATCCCTCCAGTAAATATTTCTTACCACATTAATGTGATGTAACTTGCACAAAACTTTGAGCTCTGCAAAAAATTCCTTTGATCTGCTAGATTTCATTTTCTTTATTGCAACTTCCTGTTTTCACACATGGCATCTAAGGTTTTGTAATTGCTCTACATAGGCAGTTTGGTTAAATAAAATCATACCATCAACTGTTAAAAGATGAGATATCATACCCGTTCTTCTAATAAACCAATGTAAACAATCCCATATCCGCCCTCTCCAATTTTCATGCGTACATCAAAATTACGTGTGGCCCTAGCAATCTCATCCGCACTATAAAGAACTGGTCTCTCAGATTCAAAGGTGGCATCTGCACAAAGCAATTTTGTTTCATGTGAAATGTCACTTATGAAAGTACATAATGTTTAAACAATTGAAGTTGCTTTGATGTGTCTAACAAGTCAAAAATGATTTTTAATGTTAAGAGCGTTTTGGGATGTCGAAGGTCATTAAAGATGTCAGTTAGATTTGAATGCAAAACCTAGCTCGATTTGGCTAAGGTTAGATACCTTCAAGCTCATTTTTGCGAAACTGGCTCTGTAAGGAAGTTCTTGGGAGACTTTGGCACTTGTTGGCTGATTGTGGACATATTTCTCTATTTTCATTTTTTCTGATCCTCTTGATGTGAAACTGGATCAATGTGCATACTGAACATAAAACAGCAGCACACACCATGGCAAGGATAATTGTCAAATGGTGTCTTTTTCCTGGTTTGGACAAGGAGAAAAGGGGTTAGTTTGCTAACGCTGTAGTAGGGCATTTTCTATTTGGTAATCTACAAGTATAGCAAAAATGCTTCCTACCTGCGAATAATATTTTGATAATTTCTCATTCAGATAGTCTATCTCCAAGATTCAGGACAATAAAGCTTTAGGTTTAAAGCAACAGGCATAAAAAAAGAGACGACAGAAAACAAAAATTCTGACTTAGAAAACTACATTAGCAAAAGCAGGGGATTCTATTTACTATGCTAGATATATTGCTTAAGCATTTCTCTTTTTCCTTTTCAAAATGCAAAGACATACCAATATACCATCCTTGATGTAACTGAAGAAACAGGCTGAAGCAACAATTATCTGCTGTCTGCATTTTATATAATATTATAGATTATAGATGCTTCAATATGAGAAATAAATTATTTGGCAATGTATTTAGAATTTGACATACTTAGAATTTGGCGAGATTAATATTATCTATTCATGATAATTTATCATTCAGCTAAACTAAGCTAAGCTGGATTGTCTAACCGACAAAAATAGCTAACCTTGCTTTTGTGCTTGGATTCCCTTCATCTCCTTGGGAACAAATAACACCCATCCTATATCTATGTAATTTGGAATCCTAGTCATTTTCTCATTCAACTCTTTAATTCCACTTAGTTTTGCTGATAGAAGTTCAGCTATCCCTGTCAAGGTATCATTCTCTTGAACTGTATATGTTACTATTTCTTGGGATTCTGCTTGTATGCACCCACATAAAAGGTGTATACTGATAGTATCATCAGCTAAGAATTGCTTCTCTTCATTTGGAATTTCCCAAGCTTGCCCACTATAAAGCACGCTTGTGATGTTCATGAATGTATCTCCTGATTGAACTTTATAAGAGACATCATAGAAATATGCTTTAGTGCCATTTAAATCTTTGCAAATGCAAGGAACATGAACAATGTAGTCCTGTTTGAGGCCATGAGTAATGGCTTTAATGTTGGATATGTTCACTGAGTAGAAAGAGGCTATTTGATCTATACTAAGTCCTGCAGAGATGTGATATAAGCTGGAATTACATGTTTGAATGTGTCCAGAGCAACTAAAAGGGTACATTAGGCTTGCCTTGTTTACAACATTCAGGGAGCTAATGTTAGTAAACAGAGTAGCTAAGATAAGGAGAAAGACACAGTGGTGATTTGGGGAAGGCATCTTCATTCCAGAAAAATTAGTAAGGGATTATATGATGTGATGACTACAGCGCTGTAGCCTTTTTTACAATTGGGAATATCTTTGTTAAGGCTATCAAGAAGTACAAAATTGTGAGTATTGATTTGTCTTTCCTTTTTAGTCAAATATCCTGTTTAAATGTTTAATATTTCTGCAAGATTAAATATTTCTGGAAGGGAAAAGTTTGAATCATTACTTGTCCCTGTCCCTAATTTTAGTTTTTGTTAATAAGGAAGCATGTTTGACCTTATTTTATGCCTAATACTTCAAATGGTAAGAATCAAATGTTTTTTTGATGCATATGAACTTCTGATATCATTTTATAACACTTGGAAAATGTCAAGTTGGGGCCAAGACTGAGTTGGCCTTAGGATCTTAAACGTCATGATTGATAAGCTAGAAGAATCAAAGTTTAAACACTACATTACAAACAGAGATGCTAGTTTTGCTTACAAACACAACACTTTCGCTTATGTCATCATTTTGTTCATTTCACCTGTTAAATTAGCAGAAATTGCAATCCCCCTTCTATCTGCTTGGCTTTACGCTGCATATGCAGGGCAGTGTCTGAATGTACATGGAACTTCCTTAATGGACTGTATGTATAACTGATACTTCTTTTCTATAATTAATTTTTTGTTTTCATCTGCCTGTTCTATTATTACTAGTATGAACATTTTTTGTAGGATCTGTTTGTAAGGAAATGGAAGAATTACATATGCCCGATAAGTGCAGACAAGCAATATTAGTTGCCTGGTAGGGGCTAAGTTTAGAAGTTCCTAGCTTTCAACAAGGCGGCAGTTTTCTCAGGCTGATCATTTTGTTTGGTCAGTTATGAAAACGATTCCCCCATGGAAAAGTATGAGATATCCCCATCCGTGAACAGTTCAGTTTTGGCAGTATATTAATCTTAGGCTTGACGTTTAGTAACTTTTCCTTTATTATGTATCACAACCATATGCAGAACTGAAATTTATCTTTACGTGTTTGTCACTTCAACTTCCTAAGTTACAGCCTCAGGCAGGCATGGCTAGTGTTTAACAAAGTAGAACTGTTTCTGTAGCAACTAGTTGTGTGAGGCAACTGAAAATGAAATGACATAGCCACTGTAGTTGCACCTATTGATATGCTTATTGGAGCATCAATTTCCCTTTATTGTTTTGGGTATATCACATTCTCTTTCATTGTTTTTGGTACTGCACAGGCAGTTGGTTTTCAAGTGCAAAGTACAGCAGCTTGGCTCTTTATGCCCGTCATTAGCTGATTAAACAAAATATTAGCTACGGTACTCCCCACCACAGGCCCGATTCCATTCACACTAACTCCTAAGCTCGATTCACACCACACTAGGTCTTGAGTTGGATCACACGAAATTTTGAGTTCATGCCAGGCTACCGCAACCAGATTTGTTGTCAGGTCATGAGTTTGATCCATACGAAATTTAGAGTTCAATCATGAGTTCGATCCCACAACCAGATTTGACATGGGATCAATTCACACTAGGACCTGAGTTCAATCTGGGTTCGATTTGGATCATGCAATCGCAACCAAATTTGATCTGGGTTTGATTTTTATTCTAGAACCACAACCAAATTTGATGTGATCTTCTGAGTTCGATTCACATCACAATAGGTCTTAAGTTCGATCCATATGAAACATGAAATTTTTTGGTTCGATTCTACAATCGGATCCAATCTAGGTTCAGCTCACAACATGTCATGATTTCGTTTCATGCAAAATTATGAGTTTGATCCCACAATAAAACCAAATCCAAGATGGGTATAGTTCACACCAATTCCTAATATGGGTTCAGTTGATACTAGGTCTTGAGTTCGATTCGGGTTCAATTTCACATCCACAATCGGATGGGTTTAGTCTACAACAGGTCTTGAGTTTGATCATGGCTTGATTCCATAGTTAGATTTGTTCTGGTTAAGTTGAAATCAGGTCATGAATTTGATCTATACAATATTAAAGGTTGTCTTGAGTTTGATCCTGGATTTGATATAAGTCCTGTCCCACCAGCTCTTTGGTCCAAACTCAATCCCTAATATACGCATACCATATCTTGAGTTTGATGTCATCTTGAGTTTGATTCTGGATTTGATATGGGTTTGTCCTAGCCAGCTCATCGGTCTAAACCTAATCCCTCATAAATGTACACCATATTTTGAGTTTGATGTCAAATCTTATATGGGTTTAATCCACACCAGTTAGATGTACACCAGATCTTGAGTTTAATGTTTGATCTGAAATGGGTTCGATACACTAGATCCATATCTTGAGTTTATCAGATTTGATATGGGTTCGGTCCACATAAACTAGATGCACACCAAATTTTGAGTTTGATGCCGGATCTGATATGGGTTTCAGATCTGATATGAGTTCGGTCCAAACCTGATAGATACATAGTCCAAACCTGATAGATACACAATAAGATACATCAATTGGATACACACTAGAGTTTGATGCTGTATTTGATATGGATATGTACATCAGATTTTGAGTAGCTAGATGCACACCAGATTTTCAGTTTAATGCCGGATTTGAAATGGGTTTTGGATCTAATTTAGCTTCGATCCGAACCAACTACATACACCAACTAGATACACACCAAAATTTGATGCCGGATCTGATATGGGTTCGGTCCGCACCAACTCCTTATTCTCCCGCCGCACCAACTCCTCAGTCAGATGTGGTATGGATTCGGTATACAATTAGATACACCAACTAGTTACAAGCTAGAGTTTGATGCTGGATCTGATACGGGTTCTGGGTGATATAGGTTCGGTACACAACCAAATACACTAACTAGATACACACCAGAGTTTAATGCCAGATTTGTTATGAGTTCAGTTCGCACCAACTCCTCAGTCGGATGTAATATGGGTTCGGTCAATTGGATCGGATGTGATATGGACACACTAGAATTTGATGCCAGATCTGATATGGGTTCAGTTCTCACCTACTCCTTTAGATAAAATTTTAATATGTTAATAATTCTAAACTAAAATATATTTTTATTTTGTATATTTTAACAGCCAATAAATATAAAAAAATTTTATATTTAAATTAAATTCTTCTTTATATATAATTTATTTATGAAATTATATTTTATATTTAAATTAAATTCTTCTTTATATATAATTTATTTATAAAATTTTAAATATAATTTCATAAGTCACATATATATATATAACAAATGAAAATATTAAGTGAGAGGATAAAAAAAACAGTTTTAAGAAACAAAAAACGAAAAATGAAAAACTATTTTTTGTTTAAATAAATAACAAAAAGTAGTACCAAACAACCCCTAACTTTTCTCTTTTAGAACTTCAATTTTCAGGTGATCTCAAATACTAGTGAACAAAATTTCTTAAATAAGAATGTCAATATTGGATTCAATGATCTTTATATTAGCCTTGATATACCATCTCAATGTAACCAGTAGCTGCTTAATATTTAATTTAATCATGAAAAACATTGACAACAAATTTTATTTCATCAACAGAAAACATACAGACTAGTTATCCACAAACAAACAAGTCTTATTACATACATAATTATTAAAATCGATCATCTGACTCCAAAGTCGAAACTATATTATCAGAAGAACTTCAGAAAAAAAAAAAGATTGTCAAATTAATCACGTCCTTGTAGCATCTTGGGCCTTCTGGCCCGTCTCCCTAACCTTCTGGCCCATTTGACCTGTAGCGTCTTGCACGCGCCGCTTTGCCTGTTCCATCTGCTGCGGGAAAGAACCTCTGAGTTTCCGAATATAGTTAACCATCCACGACAGCGACGAAAGTGCAGTGACTCCAAAAGCACCAGACGTCAAAAAACCCAACACCGCCAACCCAATGGCTAACGCCGCGGGAACCAACACCGGACTGAAAATCACGAACACCGGAGTCGACACAGCTAGCCCAATGAGTGTTCCGGTGAGGTTTATACCAGCAAGGAAGAGAAGCGTCGCACTCAGCGGCAAAAGAGTAACAACCGCTATAATCTGAGTGGTGGTAGGGCCGCCCTTCTCCGTGAAGACTCCTTTGAGCCCTTCTCCGCCTGGTCGTTGCTGAGAATCTGCCATCGAAGCTTCAATTCAATTAGATATCGCAATAAGCTTATTCTTGGAAATTCCAAGGTGAAAAGAGAGAGAAAGATAGTGCAGTGCAGAAGAGAACGGTGAGCAGAGTGAATTTAAGGGACTGGGAGGGATGGATACGTGGAAGGACGTGGCACGTGTTGTATACATGAGATGGCGAAGAGTTGCATGGGAATGTGTCTTTATTATACGTGTTTGTGGAGAGAGGGGGGTTTTTCTCTTTTTATTTTCTTTGGCGTTTATTTTACAAGAAATGTTTCTGTTTTTCAGGTTAATTATTTAAATAAATGTAGTTTTTAATATGAGCGTCTCCATGTTATAAAATTCAGATTAATCCGACTATTTATTTGTACTGGAAAAGTTTAATTTTCACTTAAGTCAGTATTCAACTACTACCTCCGTTTTCCTCATATCTTTATATTCAATATTTCACCAATACCAATACAAACTCACTTTTCACCAATATCAATATAGAAATAATAATAAACAATTACTAACCCTTTAAAAAACTTACTTTTCACTAATACCAATAAAAAAATAATAATAAACAATTACAAAACTTAATATAAATAGAAATGTGAACAACTCAAAAAAAAAAAAAACCTAAAAACGGAAATATAAACATATCATGAAAACGGAGGTAGTGTTTGTTAATCGGCTTGACAAAAACAAGATTGGAACTGTTGGAAATCAGAATTTTTACAGCCAAGAATCAGAATTCTAAAGAACCGTGATGATAATAATGTGATTTGGAGAAATCGAATTTAATACCTTCACTTCTCTTAGCATGAAAAAAGACTAATTAAACTATACCTAGTTAACAAACCGGTGGTTTTTTAAAGTTTTCAGCGTATGAGATTTTATTTTTGTGCAAAAATAAATGAAAATACCCTCACAATAGGGGAAAAAAAAATTTATGAAACAACTAATTTTAGGAATAATTTTGTGAAATTACTAATATTTACGGGTGTATAAGTACGAGAGAATTCCAACTCTTCAAATCGCACAAATTCTATCTACTTTCTACTTCTACTGCTACTCTCAATTGTGTTATTGCTTTTTTTAATATTTCTTTCAAATATTAAAGGAAAATTTTTGCAGATTCTTATCTTTGGGATAATCTGCTCTAAGATCATTCAGTTTTGAAAAATTAATTCTTGGGTTCTTATATTTTTTATACTATTCAACTCTTGGGTCTTTACGTCAAATTTCAATCCATTTAATATTTAAATAGTGTCAAAAAGACTAAAATAACCCTTAAACTATATTTATTTTAAGTACTTAAAGTTTGAA
>CATIWJ010093210.1:0-18194 GCA_949640765.1 Croton laevigatus | reverse complement strand
TATAACTGTGCAAAATTCACATTTTCCTAACTATTTAATAATATACATGTTAAACTCTAAATTACAAGTCACAGAGTAGGGATCAGTTTTTCTTTCTCCTTCCTCTCTCCTCTTTCTCTGTATTTTTCTTCTTCACAACCTCATATCTGGCTATTTTAGGCCGTTGCTGGTTATTTTTCACTTGTAGTAGCCCCTCTTTTGCTTCTAATTTTTATTTCTTTTCAATAATGAAGAAAATTTTCCAAATTTTGCTTGTTTGTTAGGGTTTATCTTTTTTTATTTTCAAAAATAAATCTAGATCTATTTTAAATTTTTTAATATTTGTGTTTGGAGGGCTTAGATACAATAAATTTGGTGAGTGTTTCCGTTCTGCAATGGACTCAATCATTAGGAAGCACACTTATTTTCACATATCAAGCTCATGTTTTGGCCAATGTGGAGAGGAAGACCAATATTTATGTTATTTATTGCCTTATTTAGATTTAGAAGTTGTTTATCTTAAATATTGTATGTATGTTGTAACTTCAAACTTGATTTTTTCAAGCTTTTTATTAGGGACAAACTTGGGTCAAGCCAAGTGTGGGTTTGAGCTCATCCTCATTATAAAAAAAGAAAAAATTTAAATAGTATATATATATATAACTTTATATTCCCTTCGTTTCTCCAAAATTCTTTCGTATCCAAGCAAGTAAATCAAACTCTAAAGTATTATTTTTTTTCAATTTTTTGAATAATTTTTATTTTTATTTTTATTTTAGTAGATTGCTTTATTAGTTAGATGAATATTTTTTTTTTTTTTAAAGAGAGTGATATTATATGTCGTTCTTCATTGTATATTTATATATAAAGTACTATGTATAATTTTTTTTTATTGATCTAAAATTTATTTTTTAGTTTTTTTAAGATTAATTAGTTTTTCAAAAACTGAATATATATTTTTATTATGAATATTTTAATAGACGAATTTTGTTCATAATAATATAATTTGTAAAATATAAATTAGAAATATTATGAAAATAAGTTTTATCTTAATTTTTGTAAGTTTGATACTAGAAAAATATTTTCAACGGAAAAATATGCAATGTATCCTTTAGTCTACAAGTTATTACTCTAGTATTAGTTTTGCCTATTGCAACATTTTCAGTTGAAAGATCTTTTTTTGCTATGAATATTATAAAAATAAGCTATGTAATAGTATAAGAGACCAATGGTTAAATAATACTAGTATTATGGTTGTTTATGTTGAAAAAGATTATTTAGAAGTGTTGATAAGGAATTGATTATACGACGATTCCAGAATATGAAAAATCATCGAGTTGCATTATAATTGTGAATACTCAAAATTTATCAATATATATATTTAGTTATTATATTAATTTAATTTCGTTCACCTGTATATATTTTCTAAGTTTGCCACTGCTTTTCATTATAACCTCTTACAGATTTTATTGAATGAAGGAATGAAAAATATATTTATTAAAAAAAACTCTAAATTACATAGTGAATCCCAAAAATAGCATCTAAAAGTGCAAACTATAATAACATAAAACCTCAGAATTTATAAATATGACTAATGTTATTTTCATCTTCATAAGCTAAGGTGGTAAAGATGTAGTAGTGACCAAGATTCGTAGATTTGGTTGGGCCACACATAGAACTTTGTCACGCTTTGAATTCAGATTGATCGGACTTGCAAAGGGACCAGTCCAATGCTTAAAATTGTTTGAAAGCTTAGCAGCAAATAGTATCATTACTTGTAAAAATAGAGATAATAGCCTTTTTTTTAATAAGAGAAAACTTCCCCATTTATATTAGCAGTTGTTTAACCATTTTTGTTAGTCTCGGCAAGATATAGTAGATAGTGGTAGCGAGAAATTCAGGATTTGACATTATCCAAGATGCGTGCTGTTCATGACTCCCTCTAAGATGGATCTTTCACAAGATGTAGTCACTGATAGCCCGAAGCCAGATAGACTAAGCCTTGCTAAATATGGGCTACCAAATTATCGGTCGGGCCAAGCTTGGCCAACGACAGTACTCATTGAAGGCCTCGGTAACATGTTTAAATCCCACAATATTTTCCCTCCCATTGTAATTAGTTGCCAAAAAAATGTTGTTCCAACTCCACGAAAACGATATGAGTAAATGCTAGTAGAACAGTATATTCTTTTTAGCATTGCATTTTTGTGTGTTAGAAAAACACATAAAATAAAAATTATGAAAATGAAATTATTAGGACAAATTCTCAATTTAATTAAACGAAAAAAAAAAGTTAATTATAAGAAAAATTATACTAAAAAAAAAAAAAGAAAACTTGAAATTAAATAGGGCTAGGGAAGGAAGGTCACTATTTATTTGAAAGTTGTATTGTAGCAATTCAATCCAAATAGTTGAGTATTAATCATGATTTGATGCAGGTAGAGGTCTTGCACGTGTTCTAGCCTCCCATGTTATGATTGCCTCGCATTAATAACGCCGCAGGAAGAAATGTCTATGTTAAATATAATTACATCAAACGTTCATCATCCATCTATCATATTCTGCCACGTATAATTGATGGGTGGCTATTGATCCTGTGAAAGTTATTAGCCTTTTTGTCTTACTCCAACTTCAATCCCCCTACTTGCCCTTTCCCAATTTCTTTTGCCTTTTCACATTTTTCTTTCTTTCTTTTCAATTAAATTCACATTTCGTATAGTATAAATACATTGTGGTCTTCATCAAAAGATTAAGAAAAAAAGAAAAGAAGAAAACATTGATATGGAGAAAAAATTAGTGAAATCAAGATTTAAAAGAGTATGTGTGTTCTGTGGCAGTAGTACTGGAAAAAGAGAATGTTACAGAGATGCTGCTATGGAACTTGCTCAAGAACTGGTATATACAGAACCGAGTCTATTTCTTTTCTTCTTCTTCTTCATTGTCTAATATTTAAAGGGTTTCTCTGTTTTTATGATTTCTATGTAAGGTGGAGAAAAGATTAGACCTTGTTTATGGAGGAGGTAGTATTGGACTTATGGGTTTGGTTTCACAAGCTGTTTATAATGGTGGAGGCAATGTTCTTGGGTAATATTAATATTAACATATCTACAATACAGGTGCGTTTCTCTCATGTTTTTCTTATAGAAGTACTAATTTTTGGTTTTGCAGAATCATACCCAGAACTCTGATGAGCAAAGAGGTGCGTCTATTATTACTATTTTGTTCCTCTCGATTACTTTTTTTGCAAAAAACATAGATAGAAAATTTTGAAAATTTGTTGATGTTTGGAACCCAGATTACTGGTGAAACAGTTGGAGAAGTAAAGCCAGTAGCTGACATGCATCAAAGGAAAGCAGAAATGGGTCGCCATTCCGATTGTTTTATAGCTTTACCTGGTATATAAATTTTCTAACTTTATATACCAAAAAACAAAGAAGTTAGAAATATCTTATAAAATGGCGTTTTTCTTTTTCATCTTGTATGTTTTTTCAGGTGGGTATGGAACTCTAGAGGAATTACTGGAAGTGATCACATGGGCACAGCTTGGTATCCATGACAAACCTGTAAGAATAATGCTAGTTAATTAAAGCATATCATTGTAGTTAATTTTTGTTGGTTAATTATTTATAGAACTTGATTTGGGTTTTGAAACTAATAATTGCAGGTGGGTTTACTGAATGTGGATGGTTATTATAACTATCTTCTGACATTCATTGACAAAGCCGTAGATGATGGCTTTATTAAACCTTCACAACGTAATATTTTTGTCTCTGCACCCAATGCTAAAGAACTCGTTCAAAAGCTTGAGGTGAGTTTCTTTTTTTCTTTTCTTGTTTTTAGGGTTTTTATTTGAAGAGTCAAATATGGAAAAGACAACCAATGTTTTGAAGAAGATTCTTTTTCTATTTTGCTATGTTTGTGTTTTCTTGTTTGCTTGTAAATTATTATGATTCTGAAGCAGTGGGTTTTTTGGTTTGTATTAGGACTATTTACCTATAAATGAAGGGGTTATAGCTAAAGCAAGATGGGAGGTTCATGAACTTCAACAACCGTCAATACCACCACCACAGGAGCCACCGCAGGCGGTGGGGTTTAATGCTACTACTACTACTACAACTTTGAAGACTCAGATTGCTCTATGAAAAGTATTATTATTATGGGGAACTTAGGTATTTTAGGCCCTTTTTGGATTTTGTTTTTGTTTAGTGATTTTGGGTCTATCTTGCTACCAATACTATATTTAATTTGGTATGGCTGGTAGGTTTTTGAATGACGGCTGATTTATATTGCTATCACCTTAGAGCCAAGAAATAGACTTATTAGAGGTATTAATTACAAGCTTGTCTTTTTTAAAGCCCTTTAATTATGTACAAAAAATATATTTACAGAAAGGGGAAGCAACTAAATCTAGAAAAAATTGCTATATAGCCTTTATTATCTATGGCCAATGCTCTCTCTCTCTTACATTCTTACATGTTGAGAATTGTTGGTAAGTGTTGGGTGTAATTGATAATTTCGGGTTTCAAGTTTGGTAAATTAAATCAATAGCATGAATGTTTTTAAAAATTCTAAAATGATCTTGATCTCCACAGGAGAGAGACATTTAAATTAAACTAGGTTTGATAAGTTGCTGACAATTCAATAAGTTACTAAGTTTCTATTCTCACTACTAAACTAAAGATAATCTCTTCATTGAATTACTCGTGCTTCTCTAAGAAACGCAGTCATACGAGGATTTTGCGAAAGTTTTTTATTGTAATTTTGAGAAAGATTTGATAATAAAGCTGACATAATTTTGATAGATATTTGGCAAATATTTTGATAGTTATTTGAAAAAGTTTTGAACCTTAAACATAAGACGTTGTATTGTTCCATATTTAGTCTAGTTGTTTGAAGAAGTTTTGGGTGTTAACCATAAGCCATTATATAGTGTTGAGATTAAAATGCTAATAATCACAGGAATATAAACAAACAATCAGAATATAGAGAACACAAAGATTTAACGAAATTCAGCAATGTGTCTGGAGCGGCTGTGTTTTCTTATTCAGAGAATAATTCTTTTAGGTTATATATATATAACCCCTTCGGATACAATTACAAAAATATGCTGTCACTCTGCGCACTGCATTTCGCTCCAGCATCTGTCCCTTAAGTAGTATATGAGTCATACCTAACATATAGTACCATATTTAGTTTTCAAATTATTTAGATATGACGTTAGATATAAATATTAGTGGCTTTATTGATCTAAAATTTTTGCGATGAATTTATGTGAGAAATGATTACAGATTAGCTATAAAAGTTATTCGTATTTAGAATTTTTGGATTTAATTTATTAATTTAATGTTTTATTATTATGAAATAATAATTTGATTGAAATAATTGGTTGAGTTCTGGAAATCTTGGAGTTGTATTTTCGGTTGATGAGCAAAGTCGAATTTTAGAAGTTTAAAATGATAAATGTGAATCTTAGTTTGTATAAGCAATGAGAATATATGTTGAAAGAGCTTTTAATAAACGTTTAAGGTATAAGATGTGAACTTAAGTGTGAATATTAGTATGAGTAGTAAAATTTATAAAAATGTTTGGATGAGATATTATTAATGAATTTCAAGAAGAGTTCAAGTATAAAAAGTTATATAGAAATCAGTATTTATAATTTTAGGTGATTGAGTCATTTGATTACAGTGAAATCTCGGAAGACCGAAATCAGATAAGGAAGATAGAATGTAAAAATTCATATATAATATCATATGCATTTGCACCATAACACATGTTGTCTTGTAATTAAAAATAACTTTCGAGAAAAACTAATTCTTGGAAGAATTTTTGTGTTCATTTAATTTCTGTTCAAATATTATTTTAAAAATGTTTTAATACTTGCAGCTGGAGAAGCTTTGAATAGTTGTTGTGTTTAAAGTAGTACTACCTCCGTTTTTATGAAATGTTTACATTTCCGTTTTTGGGTGTTTTTTTTGAATTGTTTACATTTCCATTTATAGTAAGTTTTATAATTGTTTATTATTATTTTTTTATTGGTATTGGTGAAGAAGTAAATTTTTTAAAGGGTTAGTATTGTTTATTATTATTTCTGTATTGGTATTGGTGAAAAGTGGGTTTGTATTGATATTGGTGAAATAGTGAATGTAAAGATAGAAAAAAGGAGGTAATATATCATTATTTGTTATGCATAAATTTCTTTATCAATTGTCCATTTAATTTTTTTTTATACTCTATCTGTCTCAAAATACGATTTTTTTCTCTATTTTGAAAAAAAAATTAAGAAAGGTTTTTTTAATTCATTAATAAATTTGTTTACAATTAAATTATAACTTTGTTAGAAGAATTCATTGTTTATTATTAAATTTATTTTTATACTCTAGTTAAATTGTAGATAAAAGTTGTCATTTTTACTAGTATTTTTTAAGGAAGAATACGAAAACGAAAGATTTGTCTCTAAAATGGGACTATCTTCTTAAGGAAAAATTAAAAATAAAATGGAACTCCTATGTTGGGATGGAGAGTATTTGTTATTAGTAATTTTATAAAATTTCACTTAAATATATATACTATATTTTTAAAGAATACCACTAATAGATCTAATTAGTAATTTTATAAAATTTCAGTTAAATATATATATATTTTTAAAGAATACCACTAATAGATCTAAAAACACTGTGAATTGTCCAAAAACTGATTTAAGAAGCACTTAATAATTTTGAAGCACCAAATTCAGTTTTAATTCGATACCTCTATTTTTTGTCCTTCCAATTCCATTACATTATTCAAGAAGCCGCTTTTTACAATTCTTCCTTTTTAAACAATTTCACAATTCTTCTTTCTTCCTCATGGATTCATCAGTGGAAACTCCAATTCCAACCCCTCTTTACGAAACCCTAACTCCGCTCTCCCTTCCAACTCCTAATCAATCACCACCGCCCGAGCCTCTCGAGCCTTACACCGTCTTTCGCAATGAGATTTCTCTTTCGTCTCTCCAGTCCTCCACCGTAGACTCTGCCGCACCTGATTTCTTTTCTCTTGACGTTGTCGGCTCCAGCGAAGATGAAGCAGAGCCAAAAACGCCGCGGCGACCAGTCGAGCAGCCGACCAGAAAATCTAAGCTGCAGACGGCGCCTGAATCCACGCTGGAGAGTAGTTGGTTTAGAGGGAATAGTAAGTTTAGGAGTCCAATGCTGCAATTGCACAAAGGTAAAGCGTTTTAATTTAAATTTTGTTTACTTTGGCTACATTGATGATGGGGGAGTGGTCAGTGTTGCAGCTTTCAATCAGATCGTTATAGATGCATTATAACTTAAATGCAATTTGCTAACTTTAGAAAGAAGCAAAAAGAAAGTAAACCTGAACAATCTAGACAGTCTATCTAGAAAGTAAACCTGCAGAAGTCCTGGTACTTTTTTGTCCTATGTAGACAGTCTAGACTTTATATTTCAATAAACCTGAACAGAAGTTGCAGTACATATTAGCTATTTAAACCCATGAAATTTAAAGTGAAGTGTTTTTAACTTTTTCCCTTCTTGTATCACATTTTGTTAGGCTTACTTAAAATTGAATAAAGGCTGTGTGGTACTTAGCGGTTTTTGTCAAAAGGCTCTCTTTTAGTGCTACAGACAACGGAATCAGGAGTTCTTTTTTTTAGCCTTGGAAATCTCTTATTGAGATGTTGACCATTAAAGTTTTTGAGGCTTTTTGTTTCAGTGGTTCAACTAGGGGACAGATTCACAGAAATTGCTATGTTCATAGTAACTAAGGTGCTAAGCTAGCTAAGGTTTAGGGGAAAATCACTTCGATACACACGTGCGGGCACACACAAAAAAGTTGGATAATAAGCCAAATTAGAGCTTAGTATTATTACTTCTACAACTTTGTACATAAATTACATTTCTTATCAAAATAAAACAAATATTTGTGCAAGTAAATCACAAGAACTTTACTGATAGAAGGAAGTACTTGAATTGAACTACTGATATAAAACAAATTATAAAGATAATTTAAATCATGTGTGAGTTACGGAATGGAGTAGACGCTTAATTACAGAATGGAATTGAAAGATAGATTTTGAGAAATTAAGAAAAACTAACACAGAGAGCAACATAACTTTCTTTTTGAATCACCTGCTATGGATTTAACGAAGGTTCAATTTCTTTGTGCCTTGCTGTTGTCGGACTCCATTTATAGAAAGAAGAAAATTAACCACCACCTTGCTTGCAAGCTGCAACTAAGCGCCCCTGCCACTGGATTTTGGGACCTCAGAGGCTGCACCCTATGCAAGGCACATCTAATGTGAACATTTAACAGATATGCTTATTGTCTTTTGCAGTCTGATAAATATTCCTTCTGAAATATGTCCTTGTTTACTTGCTGGTGTTTGGATTTATGATGGCTAAAAGAATTTTACCAGGAGATGCTTAATCTCTAATGATATTGAACATACAGATTTAGCTTTGTTGACAAAGTTGTTGTAAGTGGGACCTAAAATCTGAATTTGTTGCTGGTTTTGGCAGAGATTGTAGATTTCTGTGATTTTCTCTCTCCTACTCCTGAGGAGCAAGCTGCTCGTGATGCAGCAATGAAATGCGTTTTGGAGGTTATTAAGTACATATGGCCCAGTTGCAAGGTGATTCAAGTCCTCGTCTCATTTCAAATTTCATATAAGCATCAGGGTAGTAAGGTTTTGTTATTGCTACTTCCTTATAGGTAGAAGTTTTTGGTTCGTACAAGACAGGACTTTATCTTCCAACAAGTGATATTGATGTATGTATCTTGTATAATTCGCTAAAACTTCAAATTATGTTAACTAATTGACTATATTGAAGCATTAACTTTATTCTATTAATTGTAGGTTGTGATTCTGGGGTCAGGAATAAAAAAACCTCAAACTGGTTTGCATGCTCTTTCCAGGGCATTGTCTCAAAAGGGTATTGCAAAAAAGATACAGGTATACATCCTCCCTTGGTTGTAATATTATTACGGAACAAGAGATACAATTATACTTATACACTTATGTAATGTTTCAGGTGATTGGAAAGGCGCGTGTGCCAATTATCAAGTTCATAGAAAAACAAAGTGGTGTTTCATTTGATATAAGGTTTACCTTTTCCCTGCCGTATTATTTAAGTATGTGGTTACTTCGTGCTACTTTCATTGCTTAACTTTGAGTGTTACAACTAGACATTTTCCAAAATCAATGATTGTTTGCTCGAAGTAGTGGTACTGTTGTTGGTTTGGATACACTATACAGTTCCATTTTTTCTTCTCATCTTCATCTTGCAGCATCTGAACGTTTGTCAAAATTCACCTCCCATTTTATGGAAATCCTGTGAATCAATTACTTTGGAGACTTTTAAGAAACACATAGACAAGAAAGCTGTCACCTTTAGAAGTTCTGTTATATTGTGCAATCATCACAATCATTACTTGACATGTGTTCACATATGGAAAGGCTAACTGGTCACTTTTTCAGTTTAAGACTAAAAATATACCAGTGTATTCAAAACTGCCAAGATTAACAGTTTGTAATTTAAAATTTGGGACAATCGATTGAACCAACATGAAGTCATATTGAAAATTTTCTTCTACTGCTAATCTTTGCTTTCTCCATGGCATGGATTGCTAATTCATTTGAATCTTTCTTGAATAAATCATAAATGCTTTTTTATCAGTACTCACATCAAGTATCATGTGTTATTTAGAGACAGTGTTACTTGTGTACTGAGCTTTTGGTTTTGGCATGTTGAAAACTTATTTCCCACTATATTTTCCACTTTGCTTTTCTGGAAAGTGATTATCTTTATCATTTTCTGTCCTCTGAATGGCAGTTTTGATGCGTTAAATGGACCAAAAGCTGCTGAGTATATTAAGGTTTGTTAATTATCTTCTCTTGGATATAGTAATTAGTTCTTGATCATGCGTTGCTTTGCTGAAATGAATATATGCTAGTTTGAATGTGGATCACTCTTGTACAGAACAAAGACAGGAATGTAAAACTTCCTTGTATAGGAAACATGATTCAACAGGGTATGCTTCTCATATTGCTTGCAGTACAGTTATATAGAATATAAATAATTTTGTGCAATTGTCATGAAATAGAATATATGCAATGCCTGACCTGTTGGAGTAAATATGTAAAGGTTCCATAATTTCCTTAGGAAATTTCATGCATTGTAATTGTTAGCTATTATGTTGCATTTATGCCTTACCAACCAAATGCTGCCTTTAGGTTAATGTACTAATGTTCAATTGCTATATATCAATAACAAAATTTGCAGCTTCACAATAACTAACTTAATATTTGTTTAATCGTCACTTGTAATTGTTTATTACTTAGAGTGCTAGTTTTGAAACCCACAATGCTATGATCTCTAATTTGGATGAGACATCAAAATCCCAAATTTCTAGGATGCATCAATTTTTGCTTTTATTGCAACAAATTTATGCTAATCCTTCTAAGATATATGATATCAAATGTTAATCCCTGGATTGCCATCCTCTGCATGAGAAAGTTGGATGTTTATATGGTTCCATTTTAGGTTATTCCATGAGATATTTACTGCACAATAGAGAAGCAAAATAAGTGGCAGTGAAGTTAGAAAGGAAGTTTTTTTGCTAGGTGGGCGTAGTTCAATTTCATAGGTAACTTTAATCCATTGTGATAGCTAGTATTTTTCACTTAAACAAAGTATCAGATGATTCATTACAAGACAAAACACATTGATGTGGGGTAACATTTTGTAACTTTGTTTGAGATATTATTCTACGATCAACATTTATCAAAGAAATTGGTGTCACAGAAAATCCAAATGATATAATGGATACGTTTCTTTCAGTGAGAAAGTTCAGGTATTACTTGGACTTGATTGGTGTTTGTTATAGTTGATTTTGCTTGCACAGAATTTATGTGAAGATGAAACAGAAGTGCCCTTTTGATAGGTGCAAGAAAACCTGGACAGAAGGTTTTTTTTTGTGGGGGTGGGGGTTTGCTTAAATTTATGACTTGAATTTACGAGATGGATAAGTTGTAACTATTGCAACTGCGGTCATGCATGCTAACTCTTTGGATAAGTGCAAGCTGTTAGGCACTATAACTTTTGAAAGATATTTTTGCATTTTTATGTGATAAATTTTTTTGAGACTTTAGGTTTATTTGGATTATTTGGGGTAAGTGCTGGGTATATTACTCTCTTCTTCTCATGCTTTTTGTACCACATCTCTATTTCTTTTGCTCATCACATTTGTTGAATCCAGATAAATATTTTAACTTGGTATGCTCCTTTCCCTCTCACTTTCTCACACGCCCACATACATGAATTTTCAATTCTTAGTTTGCTATTGTTTGTAGTTTTCTTTTCAGGATGCTGTTCTTAGTTTTCGATTGTTTGTGGTTCTCTTTTCAGCACATGCATACACTTGCGCATATACATGTATATTTTCAATTCTTAATTTGTGGTTCTCTTTTCAGGATTCTTTGTCCAAGTGGCCTGCTTTACGACCTTTATGTTTGATACTGAAAGTATTTTTACAACAGAGAGCACTTAATGAGGTATGCATTTGTGTAACCATCTTCTAATAGATGTGATGTGTTGGACTGGATAGTTCTTATATCTTTATTTCTGCTTGACTTATTCTTGAATTGTTCCAAGTACGTAGGTATATTCTGGTGGTATAGGTTCTTATGCATTACTTACTATGCTCATGGCAGTATTAAAGGTAAAGAGAATTATTTTACTTAACTTTCTCTCTGCATGCTTGCATTTTCAACTGATCGGTTCTTCTGAATACCTTCACTTGTCTTACGGGATGCATCATCTTATATGGAATTGGAATGTCCTATGTTAGAATGAGAATCAATGTAATATAAAGCTGTTGCTCACATGTTTTCTGATATAATTACAAATTCTATTCAAGGCTTGATAAGTTGTTTCCTATTATTTTTCTCTTCGATTATGTTGGTCATTCATTTGTTCAAGTATTCAAGTTATATTCGATATTCAGTTCAAGTGAAACACACCTTTACATGCACAATCAAGCTTGTTTAATGATGATTTGTACAAGTAATTTAGAGTATGTCCTAGTGTTCTTTTGTTGATTGAAGGGAGTTTATCAGGATGATGTCAATAAGCAAATTGATTCAATTTGAATATTTCTATTTCATCTCCTTTGTCAAGGGCTGCTGCTGCTATATTATTCTGAAGGGGGCCATTTGTTTGCTGCTGGGGAGTTACTGGCAAACTATATCCCTATACTAGATGCTATAACAAGTATTTGTATTTGTAACTAGACTAGAAAGCAATTCTAACTGAGTTGAGAGAACTCTCTCTGACCAAAATACCTTTTTCTTGGTGTTTGATTAATTTCTTTAACCCTTGGTCTTACAAATAAGGCTTGTTGGTCCTGCCGTACTGTTGATACATCATCAAAGGGCTTTTGCCAAAGCTATTGCATCATTTTGGTGGAACATTGAAAGCTATTGAGAGTTAGGTTGGGTGAGGGATCAACTATTCCAGAAATGAAAATGAAATTGAAGTTGGGTAAAGGGCAGGGCCATGAATAAATGTATATTATATGAGAACAATATACCTAACTGTGATGATATCCTGTATGTCATCCCATTCTCCTAATTGTGGTACATTAATTAATATAATAATTATCTATGTGACTAAGGTTCTGCTATCTCTATCTTATGTTGCTTATGAATGATTTTTCATCTAATACATTCCCTATTAAAGTTTATATTAAATGCTGTACTTTAAATAAATGGCTTCTGAGATGATCCCTTTCTACCATTTCTCATCATTCGTTACCTTATGGTGTTTCTCTGTTATATTATGCAACAGAATCTGAGGGAGTGCCAAGCTTCTCCAGAAAATAATTTGGGAATTCTTCTGGTATGTTTTCTCAAACAACAAAGTTTTGAATGATTTCCTTAATGTGTTGAGGTAAACTGGAATTAGCAAATGCTTTCTTTATTATATTCTGTAAATGATGCAAATTGCTAAGTAACCTAAACAAAAAAGAGTTTGCAAAGAATAATGGTTTGTTTAATGTCAGTTTCATAACTTGAATCAACAGATGCTAAACCTTTAGTTAGGGACATAATAAAACAAACTTTTATTCTTCGTATGTTGTTTTTGGTGGCAGATACACTTTTTTGATTGCTATGGTCGCAAATTGAACGCTACAGATGTTGGTATATCTTGCAACGGGAAAGGCACCTTCTTTTCAAAGCATAGAAAAGGGTATAAAGACTAACAAAACAAAAAATTTTACAACAAAAACTGAGATAATACTATTTTCTAAATACGGTGTTGTATTATAATATTATTTGGCTTGTTATATTCCTTTTTCTTTGTTTTATAGGTTTGTCAACAAAGGACGACCTTGTCTCCTTTCCATTGAGGATCCCCAGGTCAGCTGTCTGACATAAATTTCTCCTTATTATTCGCCTAAGAAATTGTACTGGTTTTTTAATCTCCCTTTCTTGGCCTTGTATGGGCCCTTTAGCTGAGTCTAAGAAAGATTGAAACTTGTGTCCCGGGAGTTGGGCCTACCCTTTTCTTACTACTACAATTATGGACCAAAAGGGCAAAGTTGTTACAATTTCATGGGTTGACTTTAACTATGGATCCTCTCCAATTATTGATCACTTGTAGCAATAATAGGGAGTTCAAAGTGCATTTTTCAAACTCCCCCTTTGGATGTGGCTTTAGTCCTGAAAAATTGACTATGAATCATAAATCAAATACGCCTAAAAAATAGATACGTGTTATTTTGTGTATTGTTTACTATACAAAATCAAATTTTCCAAGATTGAGGATCTCATTGTCTAGGGACTCAGTACAAATGATCTAAAGGGATGGTTTACTGAAAAAAAAGAGGGAGTTTAAAGTTTGCACTTTGAACTTCCCATCATCAGCTTGTTTTGCTTTTACACTAAATGCATGGCTGTTATTGATGCACTTTGTTGTTGCAGTGTGTTTTCTGGGATGTGACTGAACTGTTTTATGAAAATGGACCATTTCATCCTTGCGCCAAGAATGCATCCACGTTATTAATTTTCTCATTATTTACTCGGTTCTCTAAAACTCTTTCCTTCTTTTCTGAATTAGGCTCCGGATAATGATATTGGGAAGAACTCATTCAATTACTTCCAGGTTTGTTCAAAATCTACTTTTTTTCCCCCAATTTCAATGCATCTGTTAAGTGAGAGGACAGAATCAAGTTTCATTATAGTGGACATGGTCTGAGAGATGAGCTTATATTTAAAAAGATAATTTATTTTAAGGATAGCATAGTGTAGTGATGGCCAAGTCGAATTGAAATGGGTCTCCATTGCCATCTGGAAAGGGAAAGAGAGTTTTATAGCAATTCGTTAGCTTTTTTCGTATGTGGGGATATGTAGATGTAACTGTATAATGATTTCATCTGTGCATGACTTCGATGAAAATTGGTTGGGTATTTTTCTAGCTTCCTTCAGCATAATCTGAACTAGGTCACTTGCCTCTTTTCACGTAGCTGAATTATCAATCCCATCTCAGAGAATATGAAATATTGGGATTGGCTGGATCCTAATGTGTTCTCCTTAAATCAGAATCATAGTTGAATTGAAAATATTTGTCCTTTTCTGCTGCAAATTTCTTTACTGACTTGTCAAATCCTTGTTCCAGATTAAATCAGCTTTTGCAATGGCTTATTCAATCTTGACAAATCCCAAGACCATCTTAAGTCTAGGTCCGAACCGGAGCATTCTTGGGACCATAATTAGACCAGACTCGGTTTTGATGGAGCGGAAAGGAGGCCACAATGGGGAGGTGACTTTCAAGAGCTTGCTGCCTGGAGCAGGGGAACCAATACAGTCAAATCATGACCACGAGCAAGAAATTTTAGGTAACTGGCAGCTAGATGAAGAAGAAGAAGACCTCCCACGGGGTGGTGGGATTGCTGGAGATAGTGCTACACAATCTTCTGGAAAGAAGAGGAAATCTTCTTCCAAAGACAAGTCTAGTAAGAAAAAGCTAAATGGAATTGATAGTGGAGAAATTGGGTCAAAAAAAGGAAGGAAGAGACAACGCAAGAGATGTAATGCGGATGTTGCTAATGGGTATAGTCATAATGTCGGTGGATCTTCAGAGCTAGTAAATTAAAGCACCGCATGCAAGCTTTGGCATGTCCTGGACATTGTTGTCCACAACAGGTTTTTGTTATAAACTGTATGATTATTTGACCATTCACAGACCTAGCTTTCTGTTAATGGTGTCGACATTGGAACTGTGGGAGCTGGAACCAAAAGTAAATCAGTATAGCCCTTGTGTGTATTTACTGGTAATTTTTCTGCTGGCTTTGGAGGACAGCATGCGGAATTAAGGAGCATAATCTTCATCAAAGTAGTGGGAGTCATCAATGCAAGGTGGATCTGATATTTCTAATTACCTGGTAAATCTCATTTTGTAGACAACAGTTTTTGGCGTCGGAAGTTTGGAACATGGAGCTTACTAATGCTTGAATGGTGGTGAGGGCAAGAAGTATGTACGGAGTAGCCAGTTTTGGTTGAGCAATTTTTCCCTGTATCGTTAACATTCCACATTTATGTTATTGTTGGTACTTGTTTAATGGATTTAGAGTTTATATCATTTTGCAACATTCTGCTGATTTTTATATTTTTAATTTTTAAAGAAGCACTTGCTTGTTTGTGGACGTTTGATGTGGGCACAAGAATCTGAATTGAACCGAGGAATCGAACCGAAACAGGAAAAAAAAAAAAAAAAGCCAGCATGAACTGTTCCCTTTCAGGTATATAGCAAGCTACTGTTCTGATTTGGTTTGTGTGTTTAGGTAAAACTTGCACTAGACGTTTGAAAAAGAATTGGTTTATGCGTCGTTATGCATATTCCAATTGAATTATGATATGATGTTGTTACAGTGAAGGTTTGATGTGCTGTTATTTTGAGAAACTATTTGTCAATTGCAAGTGTTGATGCGACTTTAAATTTTACTGATTTATTAGGGCTACATTGGAAACTTGAATTGTGTTTTGACATATTGAAATATGTGAATTCTTTTGCCAGTGACTGATTAAGATCTAGTTGCAAATATTTTGCAAATTTTATTAATATTTGAGATTTGTGTACCAAATTTAAAGGTAGTGTATATCAAATATATAAGCGAATGGATAAAATTGGACGAGTGTTATTTATTATGGGAAAGAATTAAATCTTGGACCCATAATTCATTATGAGAATGAAGTAAACCTATTAATACGGCGACAGAACAGTATTCATTTGATAAAGAAAGGTGGAGGTTTCAAATTCCATGTAAAAATTACTCTTTATATTTTTTATTATGAATGATAACGATTAATCAACTCAATTAATTAAATAAAATATTTTTTATTTTTTGATTCTTTTCCTTTTTTTTCTTTCATAATATTTTTTTTTTCTGTTTAAAACCATTTATTTGTATAAATATTTTTGCAAAAGGTTCGAAATTATAAAATATTATATTAACTTAACTTATTTTTTTTTTTTATGTGTAGTGATATATACTATTAAGTTCCAGAAACATGGATTGACTCGTGCTCACATTCTATTATTTCTTCATGAGAATAGTAAATACCCAATTACTTCTTACATTGATCGAATAATATCAACAGAAATACCTAACGAAGTATTTGATCCTCATTATTATAAAGTTGGTAAAAATCTTATGATGCATGGCCCATGTGGACCCACAAATACTACCTCACCTTGCATACATAATGGGAGATGCTTCAAGCATTTTTCGAAAAAGTTTCTCAATTCAACAACAATTGATGAAGATGGCTACCCAGTATACAGGAGACGAGATAATGGTAGGACTATCAATAAAAGTGGTGTTAATATAGATAACAGGTACACATTTAACCCTCAAATTTATTAGGGTTACTCTTAACAGCCCATACTACTATAAATTTTACAATTTTAGGTTCGTTGTTCCGCATAATTGTTACATGCTACTACCTCCATATTTTATGGTTCTTTATATTTCCATTTTTAGGTGTATTTTTTGGTTCTTTACATTTCTATTTATAGTAAGTTTTGTAATTGTTTATTATTATTTTTTTATTGGTATTAGTGAAAAAGTAAATTTTTAGAGGATTAGTAATTATTATTATTTCTGTCTTGGTATAGGTGAAAAGCTGATTTGTGTTGGTATTAATGAAATGTAAATGTAAAGAATTATAAAATACAGAGGTAATATTAAAGTATGGGGTTCATATAAATGTTGAATGGTGTAATCAATCGAGGTCCATTAAGTACTTACTCAAATATGTTAATAAAGGTCATGATCGTGTCACTACTGGTTTCTACCATACTTCTAGAGATGAAGGATCATTAAAAGAGGTGGATGAGATAAAAAATGTACTACCTCCGTTTTTCTCAATTATTTATATTTCTCTTTTTGGATGTATTTTTTAATTATTTATATTTTTATTTATAGTAAGTTTTATAATTATTTATTATTATTTCTTTATTGGTATTGGTAAAAAAGTAAGTTTTTTAAAGGATTAGTAATTGTTTATTATTATTCATGCCTTGATATTGGTAAAAAGTTGATTTTTTTTGTATTGATGAAAAGTGAATGTAAAGAAATGTGAAAAACAGAAGTAGTATTATGATTGTCGATACATTTCACCATGAAAGGTTGTTTGGAGAACATTTGGTTTTCCAATTAACTACAGAAAACCTTCTCGAGAAACTTCCATTCCACCTCTCAAATGAATAGAGCATCATATTTTCTAATGATGATCCCATTGATACTATCGCCAACAGACTTAACATGTAGCAATCTATATTATTGACATGGTTTGAGGCTAACAAAAAATTCGAAGAGGCTAAAGAATTGACCAATGCTGAGTTCCTCTTAAGTTTGTTTGGCAACAAAAAAACAAAGACTTGGAACATAAGGAAAACAAAAGCATTTTCCATTAGGAGACCTTTTTTTTTTTTGTTGCGCCAAGTACCAGAGAGATGTACCACCTATGGCTCATGCTCAATGTAATAAGAGGAGCAGGGGCGGAGCCAGGGGGGTCCATTGGGGGCGTTGGGCCCCAATGGAATTCTGGGAAAAAATTTTTATACTAGGTTGAGTTTTGAATGGAACCAGGCGCCATTGCAATTTGCAGATGAAGGAGCATGCGTGAGGTGAAGAAGAAGATGAGGGAA
>CATIWJ010093018.1:0-10920 GCA_949640765.1 Croton laevigatus | reverse complement strand
GTCCAAGCATTGTCGAAAGTACATTGCTAGAGCCATTTCTTGGATGGATAAAAGGATATAAGTGCGTTTTTTATATATGCAACAATTGTTTGCTTGATAATTTTTATTTCCACAATTTTAATTATTCCACTCGTTACTCTTATATATCTATATTTATTATTATATGATCAGAGTAATAGAACCCATCCTATGGGAAAGGTCAACTTCCAGGTTTCCTTGGAGATCCCAATACAATTTTAAACATAGTAAGTAAGCTTACAGTTCGTAAATACACTTGCTGTTAGACTATATCTTGGGGAGTATTTGGTGCGATTATATTATTAATAATTTAATGAATTATAACTATAGGTACGTGCCGATATGGTGGTGAATGTTAGGTATCCAGCTTCTCTTGTTGGTAGGCAACCAACCACCACTCTTGAAGCTTCCAGCAGCCATTGTTGAAGCCTCCATCAATCTCCACCAACCTCCATTTTTGACCAAGAATAGCTTGTGTTTATACTCCTTTTATGCACTATAAATAGAGCTACAGAACTTGTATAGCATTGTGTGTGTAGGAGAGCTGCAGAGATATAGAGCAGAAAGGAAGAGAGAAGAGTGGTTGAGAGAGAGAGAGTTAAAATAGAATTTTGTAAATGAGAGCTATATTTTGAGAGGATTGATTTTTTGTAAGTTGAGTGAGCTTGTCTCCTCCTTGTAATTCATGTTTGTGTTTAATAGAAGAGTTTTTCAATCCTAACAAGTGGTATCAGAGTCTTGGTTGGTGAAACTCTCGTTCAAACTTTGTTTTCCTCTATAAACAATACTGTCCAAATTTTTGAGTTTTCAAATTTTGCTCAAACGTGAAATCTGATCACACTACTGGGTCGGGCTCGAAGAGAAGAGGATTCTGCAATTTTCGGGACGAAAAACGGCTGCCGAAATCGTCCACATGCGCCGGCGAGTGAAATTTGCAGTCTGCCCATGCGCATCCATGCGCCGCACGCGCCGCTGATGAAGAAGATGATGACATCATCATGACACGACAGCGCCACGTTAGCACCTCTGTCCGAGTCAGCAGCCACGCCATCTGTCCACGTCAGCGCCATGTCACCCCCACGTGGCAGCCACGTCAGCTTCTCTGGCGCTGACACGTGGCAAGCTCTCATTCTGCCATGTCATCAGCTTCTCAGCTCACTGGTTTGAACTGATCAGGTTCGGTTTAGTGTGATCAGGTTTGGTTCAGTGCATTCCGAGCTCCGGTTCAGGCTGTTCCAGGCCGATTTCAGAAGGGGTCAGACCGGTTCCTAGGGTTTTCAAGCATTCCGGATTCAACCGTGGGGTCGGTTTTGCCTAATTTTGCTTCTACAATTTGGTATAAGAAAATTTGAGGCATTTTTCATGGAGTCTTCAAGCGCGGATACAATGATCCGGCTTATGCCCACAAATTACAATATGTGGAAGCCAAGAATGGAAGATTTACTGGTTCTAAAGGATTTAGCAGAACTTTTAGAGACCAAAGGCGTCAAATCAGACACAAAAACAGAGGAAGTCTGGACGAGAATGAATAAGAAAACTATGGCACTAATTAGATAATGGATTGACCACAGTATTTTTCATCATGTTTCTCAAGAAACCGATGCATATAAACTCTGGGAAAAGCTTGAGAATATGTTCCAAGCTAAGACTGCCCGTAATAAGACGTTGCTCATGAGGAGATTAGTAAACCACAAGTTGTGTGGTGGTACCTCGGTGTCAGAACACCTGAGTCAGTTCCAAGATCTTGTGAATCAGCTCGGTGCAGCTGAATGGGTTCTCACTGACGAGGAGCAGGCTATATTGCTTTTGAATGCTCTACCTGATAGCTGGAAAACACTTGTAGTCACTCTCAGCAATTCCGCCCCCGGTGGCAAGGTGACGATGCAGATGGTCACAGATGCCCTGATAAACGAGGAAGCCCGTAAAAAAGTAGTCGGGATTGATCAGTCGTATGCCCTTGTTTCAGAAGGTAATGGAAGAGGGGGAGGCAGGAACAGAAGTAAAGGTCGAGGCCGAGGAAGAGGAAAAAGTCGAGACTACGATCCAAAGACTGTCGATGGAGACACGGATCAAGATGAGGGCATTATTAAATGCTATCATTGTGGCAAGAGGGGCCACAGAATAAGAGATTGTCGGAAATTCCTGAGAGAGATAGCGCAAGGCGGTCAAAAGTCTCAGAAGGATGATGGTGACACCTTGGTCACCATATCATTGGATGTTGCATAATCCGAGTTGGAGGCCTTCCTCCATGGTGATTCGGAGGAAGGAGATACGTGGAGATGAGTTCCACGTGAATGGTTATTCTCTCTGGTATGGTGATTCAGAGGAAGGTGATTTCCTTTCACTATAACGATAGGTGAAAGATGAATATTTGTCGGGTGCCTTGTATCGAAAGTCTTCCTGATATAGTGGAGATCAGGCGGCGTGTTCCGTTGGTTGAAAACGGTGGTACAAGATGATTTGTCAGAATTACTTTTTTCGTGGTGATCGAAAATAATGAGATATACGGAGCTGCGATAGTCTCTATATGGTTTTTCCTTATTCAAGATTTACGAATAAGGATGAGATACATTTCTCTAAAGTGTTCAGAGAAAGAGAGAAGGTATTGATTGAGTAAAGGGGAGCTCAGACCCCTTCATCAAAAGGTGGAAGTGTCCCACCTGATGAAGCAGGGGGAGCCAAAGAGCTTTCAAGAGGAGTTGTTCCTTTTCTGAGAAAGAAAATAAGAAAGTGGAAGAAGTATCATACTTTTCAGAAGTAGGAAGTTTGCGGTGTACATGCTTCGTCAGAAAGAGTGAATTTCGGAAGAACCTGGAGGGGGAGATTTGTTGGTTCTAGAATTATCTAGCTTCTTCATGTATCTGTTAATGTCAGATTTTTTAGCTTCTAGATGGCATCAAGTTGTCATCAAGTTACAGCCACCATTCTTGAAGCCTCCACCAAGTTCCAACCTCCATTTTTGACTCATTAAAGATTATGTTCACATGTGCTTTGTTGCTCTATAAATAGATTGTATTCCTTCATTTGTGAGGTGTCGTAGAGCTGCAGAGATAGAGCATAGAGAGAAGGAGAGAAGAGTGGCTGACAGAGAAAGTAATAACAGAGTCTTGTAATTAAGAGCTATTTTGAGAGGATTGGTTTTTTGTAAGTTGAGTGAGCTTATCTCCTCCTTGTAATTCTATTTTTGTTTGTTAATAGAAGAGTTTTCCAATCCGAACAATCAATGATTCCAACCTTTCTTCTCCATCAATTATGGTTTGTGAGAATGATATCTTACCTTGAGGCTATGGATCTTTGGGAGGCCGTCGAAGAAGATTATGAAGTTGTTCCTTTGCCAAATAATCCTACTATGGCACAAATGAAGTATCACAAGGAGAGAAAGAGCAAAAAGTTGAAGGCTAAAGAAACACTTTTTGCTTCAGTTTTAGAAACTATCTTCACAAGAATCATGTCTTTCAAATCTACAAAAGATATTTGGGACTATCTCAAAAAGGAATATGAAGGAGACGAAAGGATTTGCGGCATGCAGGAAGCCAATTTCATATTCAAGAATTATTTAGAAAATTCTTGTGACCATACTAGAGACATACGAAACTGCTATCACCACCTTGAAAAATACAAAGGAGATATCTAATATCACTTTGTCAGAATTGTTAAATGCCTTGCATGCCCAAGATCAGAGAAGGCTAATAAGGCAAGAATCTATCGTAGAAGGAGTTTTGTCGGCGAAACACCATGTAGCTGAAAAAGTCAAGAAAAACTATCAAAATCTTAGCTATGGCAAAAATTCAAACACTCTTATGTAAAACATAAAGAAAATGATACTCTCATTGTGTCTCTTTATGTTGATGATCTTTTGATCACAGGAAATGATGCAAAGTTGATTAAAGAATTTAAAAAAGAACTGATGCAAGCCTTTGAAATGACATATCTTAGACTCATGACCTCTTGGTATGAAGATCATTTAAGGGGAAAATGAAGTGTTTATCTATCAGAAAAATATTTGAGGGAAATTTAAAAAAAAAATTCAAATGGAAGAATGTAAAGCGGTGAATACACCAATGAATCAAAAGGAGAAGCTAAGTAAGGAAGATGGAGCTAATAAAATTGATGAAGGCTATTACAGAAGCTTGATTGGTTGTTTGATGTACCTTATTGCAATAAGGCCTAACATTCTATTTGTTGTAAGTCTCCTATCTCGATTCATGCATTGTCATAGTACATGCATTTAATTGCAGTAAAAAGAATGTTAAGGTATGTCAAAGGAACTGTTGATTACGGAGTTAAGTTTAAAAGCTATGAAGATTTCAAGCTATGTGGTTTTTCATATAGTGACTGGGCTGGATTTGTTGACGATATGAAAAGCACACACTCAGGAGCTTTCTCATGGTGTTCCAAGAAACAGGAAATTGTAGCACAATCAAGCGCAGAGAGGCAGAATTTATAGCTGTAACAGTAGCGGCAAATCAAATTTTATGGCTGAAGAAGATTTTGTGTGATGTGAATATGAAGCAGAAGGAGATCACCAAAATTTTTGTCAACAATCTAGTTGCTATTGCAATCTTAAATAATCCAATCTTTCATCGGAAGACTAAGCATTTCAATATCAAACTCTATTTCTTGGGGAAAGTGCAGTAAGATGGTGAGCTCACTTTGGTTTATTGTAATTCTGAAGACCAGCTAGCAGACTTGTAACTTATTCACTAAACCACTTCCAGTTAACAAGTTCGAGATGTTACGACCACAAATTATAGTTTGCAAACTGTAAAGCAAAGACGAGTGTTAACATAATTGCTTTAAGTTTTTATTATTTATTTTCTCTTTATTTTTTAATAAAAGTTCTTGTTAGCATGTACACCTATTATAAAGGAGATTGTTATCTTCAGTGATTCATAGAGATCACGATTAGAATCACTTATTTCTTTAAACTTTGTTAAGTATTCTCAGCTATTTAAACCCAAAGCTGATATGAAATAAAGTGTGAGTTTTCATCAATTTATTACTTCTCTGTGAGTATTTACCTTCTTTCAATTCCTTTCTTCTATTTTTTTTATTTACATTATGGATATAGCCACATGTCCAAACTCCCATTTTCCATGAAATCAAAGACTATTGCTTTGAAACCATTGCCTATATATGAAATCAACACTGCAGCAGCATGTAAGGATCCTAACAGTAAATTCTTATTACGATTAATCATAAATTACCAAACATTCATGATTGAACTCCCTATTAATTTTACAATTCCATAACATAATAATTCATGTTTCCCATGTTAAAATTACAAATGTTGATATATTAAATAAATTACTGACAATTTATTGAAATATCGATATGTCTTTAAGATTGTTGTTTAACTTATTTCATGTGTCGTATTAAAATCCACCTACAGGGTTTACATAATAAAATCTTATAAGCTTGTTTAAAGTGCATCATCATTCTCTAAACCGAGACATGGATTCAATCATTAATTTAATATTTCACAAACGTAAAGTGTCTTTGCCTAACTCACCGAGGATTATTGTTCTAGTGAATGAAACTCACTCTTTAATGAATCAAAACACAAGACACTATATATTTGCTCATATTAATTAAATCAAGATTAGGAACATAAATCTCATTTCTAATATCCTAGAATATGTTTTAATAATCAGTATAAAATATTCATTTTCTACTTAATTAGCCCAGTTAGATACATTCAAAATGTACTAATAAAATTATTATGAAAATATGTTGAAAAACTTATTTATTTAATGCAAATCTCCAATTAAATACAAAGTGATGATATAGTGCCTACTGGGATCAAGACCTAGAACGTCATGACTAGACTTTTATTATCTGGGCCTGACGAAGGCCCATATCCAATCTGAGCCGAGCCCATTAATCGGAGTCTGGAGGTCAGCGCTTGATTACTGATCCTCGGACGGCACAATTTAGCACCCAAGGCACCAGTCGGTACCGATCCACACCTCACGACTCATTCCAGTCAGGACTTAATCATATTCTCAAGAATACAGAAAAGAGGACATGTGACCCACACTCCGACAGGGGACAAACAGGCAAGCGGCCCGTACTTTAATAAAGCGTGGGTCTTCAAATATATATATATATTACAGTCATCATTACGGATAGTGGACGTTTACCATCATCATTATAGATGAGTTGTCATTACAAGGATTTCCACATGTAAGATTCTCTAAAACTTTTATTATAAATACCTCAAAGATCTATTGTTTAGAGGGACTCATATTTTTCCTATTACTGCTTTTATATATCTACCGACTCCATACTGACTTAGGCATCGGAGTGTCTGTTACGACATCCCTTTGCTTCTTCCTTCTGTTTTCAGGATCATATCATCCGGATCAAGCTATTAGCCCTATCAAGGTGAACCACAACTCATAAGTTTCCCTCATTAGACTCTTGGAAACATCACAAAGAAATAATTATTCATAGATTGGCATCAAAACTATAAACTCACATTTGCATGGTTAATAGTATATATTCATCACCTTGTCCAGGTAGGTTGGTTGAAGAGAAATGTCCAGTTGCTAACAAGGGTTCCTTGTATGAAGTTTGAGGAAGTCCATCTACTTTGAAAGGTGGAAACTCTATTGAAAAATGCTTTTTGACTTCCACCAAAATATTAAAGAAGAAATTTTTTTTTGACTTCCAAGTGAAAACACACAAAATTGTTATGAACAGAATTCAACCAATGATATACTAGTAAAAAATTATGGCAACGGAACCTATATACGAGGGTGAGCATAAGACGAGATTATATAATTTTCAGTCCCATCCTAAATTTTCAAGAAATAAAAAATATAATATCTTTCCATCCCAATAATTAAATTATTTAATCTCGTCTCATACCATTTTCGGAAAAAAAAATCGATTTCAAGGATGGAACAAATTGAATGGCGTAAAAATTTAATTATGATTTTTGAAAATCTTATTTTTGAAAGAAATATTGAATCGTCTTTCAAATAAATCTAATCATACAATTCAAAGCACATAAATATTATTTATGAATATAAAACATATAATTTTTTCAAAAAAATTATCGTTAATAAATTTGGTTTGAAAAAACTAAATATGCCAAAAGCATTCCATTTAAAATCACCAAATTTTCCCTTACATATATATATATAGGTCTTGTGATTCCCAATAGAATTTTCTATAGAATAAGAATAATGAGTTTAGTATTTACAATTTAAGATTATTTTAGGGTTTTGTATTTATGAATTTCAAATTACAGTTTTTGAATTTCACGATACAAAACAGAAGGTCTGTGGCTGGTGTATAGCCGAATTCAGTTCAATTATACAAACCTGAATGGTATACTAAGTAGTACAATATAATAAACCTGTTACCAAAAGTCCAAAACTAAGCAAAAATTCATTCAAAGCTAAATTCAAACATCAACTAAAGCTGATAAATTCTAGGTACTTGATATAGAAAAATGGTTCAGACTTAGTTCGTACAAACTCAATATCTCTAAAAGCGGAATCAAACAGAAAGAGTATTAAACATCTAAAAAACATGAGAAAACTTTCAAAGAGTAAAAAATGAAACCAGCTAGCAAATTCAACCTGCAAAATAATTTATAAGGTTGTGAATACTTTATATAGATGCTCAATAAGCTCATGAGAGATAGAGAAACACAACTATAAACAAAGCTAAATATCCAAAGCAAATATACCAATTCACAAAAACATGACGGTGTGTCAGGACCATCAAATTTCCGAGTTCAATCCCACCCTAACAACCACAAAAACAATATATATATATAAACAAGAATCCTCCCTTAATTCGAATACTTTAAGATCACTAAGATATCCTTACAACAGTAAAATATAAATTTATAATCAAATGACTATCACATCATTCTGAGTATCAAACAAACATCAATAATATCAAATTACCACAGAACTAAATATAAGAGTGCAAAATAACATCTTCGCCCTTATTCTCAAAATCTTCAAAACCGAAGGTTTCAAATTGAAATTTATATAATCTCATACCAATTGATTTGTGGGATTTTATTCTACCAATATACACTTTTATTTTAATTATATGCTATACTACCCAAATACAAAATGTCACAAAAATTAAATTGGGCCACATTCTTGTTAAGCGAGAAAAAAAAAAAAAAAAATTTTTCATTCTAACAGTCATTGTGTGCCAATACCTGTGGCATAATAATACAATTGTGGCAATTTTATTAAAAATAGGCACAAAACGACTTCAAACGCTGACTTTGTTACAAATCAGTATCTGCTACTCTTTACTAGCTAGTGGGTGTTTTGTGGCACTCAGCTACATTCATTTGGAGTTTCAAAGTGCGTTTAATATACATGATAGTCTTGTCTGCCACTGTACTCAGCTGTCGTGCATAAAGTTGTTACAAACGAAGTGTATTGAGAGTAAGTGAGAGCATTTTTCTCGCCTTGGTGTTCTTCTTTAAAATTTTCTTTTGAGTAATTTTCAGTTTCTAGTAAGAACACACAAAATGGAAATTTTCACTGAATAAACGTTGTTTTCAATATACAAATTTATTTTATATCAACCAAACTGTTTTTAATAACCCAATTCACCTCTCTTGTTCATAAAGGACCATATAGAAGATTATTACATATGCCCAATTCTTAAAAGATGATGCTAGATCATTAAAGAAATTGCAAAAACCTAGTCTTATATGTGAATTAGAGATGCAGGCAAAAAGAAGAACAAGGGTACGTGTGTTTCTTCGTCAAGGGAAGGAACACTTATTTACATGTCTTATTAAAATTATTTAGAACACATTGAGCATTTAACAGAGTTTAGTGCAAAAGCAACGGCGTCGGAGTCCAACACACCTCCCGCCTGTGTAATGCTCAGTCCTGCAAACCATCGCACAATTGTGGCTTGACCAGCACATTCCTTTGAACCTGTGGCTCTGCGACTCACAAACCCTTGCCTCAACCTCTACCATTTTGTCTTCCTCCGCATATATGCACATGCAATGCCATCACGTCACATTTATATACAATAAATCACTCTTAACGTTATGCATTGCTGGTTTTGAAGTTGCAATTTTAAATAGCTAATCCATAATTTAATCTCTTAATTTTGTATGAAAAACCACTTGGTTCTTTTATGAAACCAATATTTATTCACCTCAACCTTGTAAAATGTACAACTTTGCAGTTGAACTTAATTATAAAAGTAAATATCATGTCACGCCTGCATTTTTCTTCATAAGGGCATAAATTATGCATTTTAGTAAGTTGAGGCGCGTCATCTGTGTTTCGGAAATTTAATTGGGTAAATCGGTTTTTCATGCATTGTTTAGAAGGAAATCATGCTTTAAATCCATCGCGAATAATTTGGATAAATTTCACCTGAATTGCTTAATCTTTGGAGATTTTAACACATTAGTTCCTAAATTTAAAATTCTTATTTAAAAATACATGGACTTCATATAAATCTACACAGAATATATTTTTGGACGAAAATACATCTCTTTCTTGTTAAATAAAAGTTTCATTTCTCACTTGGACCCTTAATAATAATAATAATAATAATGTCAATTTATGGGTCAAAATGAGAAATTAAACTTTTGTCTAACAAGAAATATAAGTATTTTCGTTCAAAAGTAATTTTTGTGCATATTCATATAAAGTTCAGGTATTTTTAAATAAAAATTTAAAGTTTAAGAATTAATATATTATAACATCCAAAGTTTATGTACCTTAGATGAAATTTACCTCTCATAATTTACTCCCTCTGTATCCAAATGAGTGTCATTTTAATATTTTATAAAATCTCCTTATAAGTTTCCATTATAATAATTTGATCGAGTAAATAATAATAATAATAATAATAAATTAGTAAAAAATGCATTAAAAAGAAAGTGAGACTAACGAGAAGCCAAAAGCACAAGCAGCAATAAGCAGAGTCCGGCCGTCTGTTTCTTCATGTCTATTCAATTCTAATTCTAATTTTTTTCTTTTTCAGGAAAAAGAGAGAGATGAAAAGTATTGTATTGTTGATGCTTCTCTGATTCTATTGAATATAAAACTAGAATGAAGTGCATGTGGTCGGTGGAAACGACAATTAATAATCGACCGCTCACATGAATGTTTTGTCGTTTGTATCCCATGCATCACACACTTGTCGCTGCCATGAATATTTTGCTGCATGCAATACGGCTTCTAGCACAAAATATTTGTATTTGCATAATTATTTAAAATTTGAATTTGTATTTATTATTTTTCTGTGTGTCGCAATTTATCCAAATTATTATTAATTAACTATTCTGTTGTTATTTTTCAATTATTCAAATTTATATCCTTTCAAAAAAAAAAATCAAATTTATATGATATAAGAAGCTAGCAGGCAAGAAAACCATTGGTTAAAAAAAAAAAAAAAGCAGGCAAGAAAACCGTAATGGTAAAAACGGAGAGAATAGGCAAAAACCATGGGCTGAACAGCCACCTTTAGTCATGTCACCGTGCAAAAGTAACGCAGAAATATTGAGAAGCCTCCACCGTTTGATGCGTGTCCACTGTCTGGAAGTAGACCACATGAAGAAGGACGCGCGTCCAGTGAGGAAACGGAAAAACTAACGGGAAGTGCAAAATGCAGAGGAGGGTTAGATTAGAGTTTCTGGCATGAACAATGTTTAGCTGTTTCACCATTATACATATAGATGTCCCATTTGATTTTTAACGGTGTCTCATAAAAACAGTGTTTCATTTTTCTATTCTACCGAGTGCCGGAGCTACTGTTAGTCAAGAGACCCTGACTTTACAAAATAAATTAAATATTTCGTACATTTACTAATGGATAAAACTTATGCATTTACAGCGGAGTTTGATATTTCTCTTAACAAATAAAACATGTTGCAACATATTTTGT
>CATIWJ010093017.1:0-12377 GCA_949640765.1 Croton laevigatus | reverse complement strand
TCAAATTTTTAACTTAATAATTAAAACAACAATTAACATAAATAATCAATTTCAGATCAACTCATCAACAAATTTAATAATGCACAATATTTAAAACCATGCATAAAATTTAAAAATATTCATAGTTAAAGTATCAAATCTAGTTCCTATTCCTTAAATCCTCGGATTGTCTTTTGTCCAAATCACTGCCCATAAATTGTAGTCATAAGGTATTTTATAATTTAATTTCTCTTAATTTAATTATTCAATTATTAAATAATTTGACCTTAATTATTTTTCCTTAATTGAAATTTTGATTTAATAGACTCATTCAACAGAATATTATTTTAATCTAAATCTTAGGTTTAATTTAATCGAACTTATATTTCATTAAACAATTATAATATTTATTTAAGTATTAAGTTCATTTGTTAAACTAATTCCAATTAAATTTAACTTCTAAGCATATATATATATATACATTTTTAATCAAAATTAAATCCAATTAATATTTTTACCATATTTTATAGTCAATTTTTAATGTTTTCATAATTTAATTAGGTCCCTAAAATGATTAAATAACAAAATAAACTTAATTTTATAAATTAATTAACTTGCAGGACTGATTTGAAAAGAAATAATAAGTTCAAGGCTTACTGTGAGACATACGGAGGGACCTATATGTAAAGCTGAGGAAAGTTCAAGGGCCTCAATGGAATTAAACGAAAGCTGAGCACCAAGATAGGTATTTCGCTTTATCAAAACGGCGTAGTTTCGGACGAAATGCGAACCTTCCGCGCGTTTTGAACATTGAACCAGACCAAACCTTGAATCGACTTAGCCAACCGGACCAAGACTCCAAATCGAACCATCGTCTTCTTCATTAAAACGACTACTGTTCATCGTTTTTCCATCTCCACTACCAATCCGTTGTTCTCCGTAGTCCGGTGTCAAAGCTTCACTTTCAGACCACCGTTCGCTTCCTTTCGCCACAGCCGGTCGCCTCGCAACATCAATTTGGACGGAGAGCCACCGGAATTTAACTTATCAACAGTTGAATTTTTGGTTGACTTTACAAACTTTAGGTTTGACCGGCCTGTATGGCTTCTCCGGCGATTGGTCGAAGCTTTTCTGGTGCTGTACATGTTCTATAAGCTTCATAGAACTGGTTTATAGCTCTAGTTTCTAAGTTTAATAGAGGAAAATATAAAGTGAAAGTTTAAGCTCACATTTCCCTTATTTTTCGTTTGGAAAGAAGAACAGAGAGTTGGTTTCTCTCTCCCCCCCAGCTCACTCCTAAACCATTCCCTTAATAATCTTCTGCATCTATTATTCACAAATCAAAATAATTTCCTTTGTCCATTTCTATATATTTTCGACAGTTTTCAAATTACCCATTCCTTATATCTTCACTTTTTCTCAAATGGAAATGAGCACCCATACTACTACCCATACCCATGCTATTCAGTCTTAGTCCATACCACTAACATTTACCATACTCAAGCCAACTTACACGTCCACTTCTATAACATTTTCCCATAACACCCATAACAGTAATGTTATTACTATTATTATTATTATTATTAAATTTTATTTACTTATTTTTTTATTTTCTTATTAATTATTTATATTATTTTATTAATGAATATACCACGACGATAAGAAAATTATGATGAATTTCTCGGTACAGTCTATTTGTGAAAATGTTACAAAATGAATTTAATGATAAATAGTAAAACAGTAATCAAGGTTGGTGATAAATAGTTACTATTGGTGCAGAGTAAAATAATAATTCGGTGGTGAATAATTATTGTCGATGTTACTAGCTTGGTTATAATAAATCGATTATAATGCCTTTAATAATTATTACTAAATTAGTCGATTTTAATTTAAAATCAACATTTAAAAATTAGGGTGTTACACAACGGGTGGATCTTCTTTCAGAAATCTGTGCATTTGCACACTAGTGAGAAGGAACGGCATCTTTTGCTGCCACACCTTGAAATTCACACCTCTAGTGAATTTCTCCAGCCTTTCCGGCATCCTCAGTGGATACGAACCCGAAACGAGCCCAGATCCGCTAAGCAACACTATCCTAGAGCTAGAGCCAAAAATCGTAAGTCAAAGACTAACAAGTCCAATACCACCAATTGGACCACTTTATCCATTTTGGTTCTTAGTACCGTTGTTGTCACCTTTAGTCAAGATCAAATCGGCTATATCTGTAATTTCAAAATAAGCGAATTTAGCTAAAATTCTGAAATATAACAAAATTATAAGATCCGAATTTTATAAGAAATAAATTCGAATTATATTATAATTTTTTTAATTAAATACTTGTCCAAATTTTAAACGAGTACAATAACATTTCGTCCAAATAGACAAATAAAAATCCTCTAACGTCAAGGTAAATTTAGTTACGATATAACTGCAATTTCTTAAAAAAAATTTCTTCTTAAGATTGTTAGATCCGCGTTAGTACGGAAATGAAGAAATATGAATTTATTAAAAAGAAATTGCAAATAATAACAAATAACAAAATTACAGAATACAAATAAATTAAATATATAAACTGTAATTAAAAATATAATAAGAAATAAACGTATGTAAACCTTAATAAGAAAATTTGAGTGTAAGGGAAAACCGAGGCTTGTATGAGCAGTTTTCTTAAGACGAAATTTGCCCACGTGTAACAATTGTCTCCCAGGATAGTTAGGCAACGTAGACGAGCCGAATCATGTGTAGAATTGTTACTAGAAACTAAAACTAAGAGCTTTCCAAATCTCAAAATTGAAATAAAAGGAAAAATATTTCCGAATGAGAAAATATTTTGAGATGATTTTTTGCTTGGAGCAAAACTAAATGAAAACAAAAAAAAAAATATCCTTTTCTTCTCACTATATATCGGAATGAACTATACACACACATATATATAGGCAGATAAGGTACATCACAAATTGAAATTTGTTTGACAAAATTTTGATATAAGTCCCACTATCAAATAAATTTGAACTTTAAGTGGGTTCCACCATCAAACAAAATTTAATTTAAGTTGATAAATTTTAACAGAGAGTTTCCAATTTTGTTTGACAAAACTTTGATGTGGATCCCACTGTTGACTAAAGTGGCTTGCAAATTGGAAGACAAGGTTGGATTAATTTTTACCACAGTAAATAATTAGGTAATTAATGAGAATTAACTTGATTTGGTAATTAAACCGAAATTAACCTTCTGGATAGAAAATCTCGAGTATAAATAAAATTAATGCATATTCGAGGTGCCTTAAATTTTATTTATAATTTTCCGACATTCACATTGTCCAAGTCGTGCGGGTGCACATTAGCAAGGTGGTATTTATTCCATCCAATATTGGTTCTAAGCTCATTTTTGAGCTTTAATTTCTCATTCACTTTTAATTTATTTTGAGCATATAATATCGTTGAAAAACTCCAATTGCGTAGAATACAATATCACATTTTATGTTATTCAAAACACAATTTTTCCGTTAAATTATTTTTCTCAAAATACCCAACATATAGTTCTTTTTAAAATTTCTCTCTATTTTTCAATTCATTATTATTATTCTATTATTCATAATACATTTACATTTATATAAGAATTGTAAATGCTAATAAAAGAATAACTAAAAACTAACATTACAAATATATTAAAGGTATTCCTTGTTTATCTTCTAAGACATTGTCTTATTCTTGTTATAATTTCTCATCTATTTATTTTTAGTTAAGTAAATTTAGTTTGGTTCTTAACACACCCCTTCAAACTAAATTTTCTTTATTCCTAGCATTTCCCTTAATTTTCTAAATGTTTCAAGATAGAGGCTTCATAAAAATGTTAGCTACTTGCTCAGTGGTATTACAGTACTTGAGCATAATAGTTCCTTGCTTGACTTAATCTCGAAGAAAATGAAATTGAGTATCAATATATTTACTGTAACACCCCTTATAAACTTACTGAATTAGACCTACAAGAAGGTTACATGTGTAACACCCCTTGTAGGCCTACGTGTGAGTCTAGAAGAAGCACTACTACTCTTGGTTTTTGAGTCGGTTATCTATACTTTACTTTGATAAAATTACATCTAACACTTCAAATGCACCACCCTTATATCCTCTTCCTTATGTCTATCATACATGCACTTCATTATATATACAAAATCACAAACATTCAGTACTAATCAACTAGTAACTTATATTATGTTAATCTAACATAACAATCTCAATTCCAAATTACATATTAATATTTACATAAATACAATTTTTCTTAAACAAATCCATGTACATGCCAAAGCTAACTATTACAAAATAATTATATACCAAAAGACTGATGATGTTGCTGCTGAGTACGGCTGGCTGCAACAGACTTCTATCTACTACTCCTCAACCTACGAGTTTAAACAGGTAAATTCGTTGAGCAAACTTTGCTCGGTGGATGCTTTAATTGAAGTTAAAAATAATATTTATAAATGCATTCAAAAACATTTAAATAAAGCATAATAAGCGTTTGTAAGAAAACCAGATAAACTAAATTTGAAATCCATCAAACATTCATATAATACACATTTTAGCTCTAGTGGCACTCAGAAGAACTCAACGATAAGAATTGGGCCGCTATGCGTATCCCGTATAGCCATTTATAGACTATAACGCCGATACCATAGATTATGTATTCTCATTCTTTTTCTTTTTCAATACATATTCCGTATAGCCATTTATAGACTATAATGCCAATACGATTTTTCACATTTCATTTCATGTATCACATCAATATCATTATTATTACCGCGATTCTTAACCTTACGATGCATCGTATTCTTATCACTAGTGTTCTAAAGCGAGCCACACGATCATTAAACCAAATAAACATTTATAAACATATACAAATTCCATATCATTTCTTGACTTCCACATCTCATCTATTTCTCATTCCAAATTATCGTATCAATACACATTATCATGTATAAACCATTGATTTTCAAGAACAAATCTCATTTCATCTAAATTCCATAAAATACTTTTGAAAATCTTTCTGAAATGTTGTGACCTTCACGTGCTACCTATGTCGTGAGCGCGAGACTTTCTTTGGTTGTTTCTGTCGTGAGTGCGGCCTCCACACAATACGTGGTGGTCGCAAACGCGATATGAATTTTAATGGTCGCGGGTGCGACAACCACACGGAGTGTGACAGTCGCGTGCGCAACAAAAAAGGCAAAACCTACTGGAACTCCATAAAGTAGTCGCGAGCGCGACAACCACACGGTGCGTGTGATGGTCGCGAGCGCAACACCTGTGCGTCCAGACAAGTTTTCTTCATATTTTTCAAATACCAATTCAAATCAAAACTCAATTCAATGACTCATCACTAAGGCAACATAAATTGCATTTTATAAGGTTCAAATCAAGAATATATTTCAAGAAAAACGCAACAGTATTAAAAACCTAATTTCAAACAAACAATTAATCTTCAAAGGAAATTAAAAATCAAACTTAATAAAGAGTTTGGTTAAAGCATCAAACCTCAATTGTTAAGCCTCCTCTTATCTCAAGCAACTTCTTTCCCTTTCTCTTTAGCCTTAACCTCTAAATCTAGTAATAAAAGACATGCATATTTTTAGGTTTTAATAAGTAATTAAACTCAAACTCTAACTTCCCCTTTCTAGGGTTTCTACAAATCTCTAAATCTTTACTATCAATTACTTAATCTACTCCCACATTAACCATTTCTAACATTAATAACAAAAATTTAACTCATTTTCATAAACCCTAACTACTAATTTTTACCTCTTAATCTTCTAGCTCTTCCCTTAGGGTTTCTTTCTACTTCTAGATGTTAGAACCTAAAGATATCCCTTATTTTTGGAGAGAGGGGCCGATTAAAGTGGAAGAAAAAGAAGTAGGAGATGATGAAGATGATGGAAGATAGTGCAATTGAGAGTGAAAAGAGAAAGCGAGGTGTTGGGTGCTAGAGAAGAAAGAAGGAATTTTCTAGATAAATGTAGATGTGGGGGTTAGGGTCGATTTTATGTGCTAGGGTTTGGGTTTATGGGCTTAGCTTAAATTATAGTCACTACCTTCTTTTCCTTAATTTCTAAAAAGGCCCATCTCATTCCTAGCCCACCATACTTACCTCTCACTTTTCCTTATTAAACTTTAAGCCCAACATTATAATTTGATCCAATAAAATTTAATCCAATTCAACTATACTAACTTAATATCATAGAAAATTACCTTTGGTTCTTCAACATTGGCATGGATTTCGAGGTTGACTCTGACACTCCTATGCCTCGGGACCCGAAACTCCTACAAAAACACAATTAGCTACTGTAAATCTCGTAATTACTAACTAATCAAGGAACATGATATTACATTTACTTCTCCAATGTTGTATCGGATTTTTAGCAAGTTTTATTGCCGATACATTATCTACATAAATGATAGTAGATTCTTCTTAAACATTTCCAAGTTCTTTCAGTAGGTTTCTCAACCATAATGCTTCACAAACTACTGATGAAGATGCAATATATTCTGCTTCAAAACTTGATAATGCTACTACCGGCTGTTTTTTAGAATTCCAAGTAAAAGTAGTTGAACCTAGATAAAATGCATATCCTGTTGTGTTTTTTCTTTCATCTTGATCACCTACCTAATCGCTACCAGAATACCCAAACAACGTTGCTTCATCTCCATAAGAATATAACATTTAAAAATCTAAGGTACCTTTAATATACCTTATTATTCTCTTTGATGTACACCAATGAGATTCTTTTGGTGCCACCATATATTGACTAACAAGCCCAACTCCATAGACAATATCAGGCCTGGTAATAGTTGTTAGTTTAAGCCATAGCCCCAGCTCTTTATAATTGGATTTTAATTTATTTATGAGAATAAAATTCATCAATTTTATATTCCCTGTGCATTTAATTTGATAGATTTTCTTGAATAGTAGTTATGCTTTCGTTATCAGATACGTGATCTGGATAGTAAATCTAAAGCAATAAAAGAATACTATTCTAAATATCCCTAGTCGATTATTATCATGGGAATGATAATGAACTAAGACTAGTATGTGCTCTATGAGATGATCTTATTTTACGGATCATAGGATATAGGATATCGATTATAAATACATAGTACATGTTAGCGAACAATATACTAGATCGATCCACTTTATGAGAATACTACATGTGGATGAGGTCATAAGTATTTCTCAAGCAATGCTTATACTAAAATCTCTAGACTTGAAATTACTATAGGTTCTTAGGTAATTTCTCGTATACTTTGACGTATTACCTAACGTGCCCGTAAAAGGGTCGCAAATATGGGTACGATCAGGTATGCCAGGAATTATGCTTAGAGACATGAGTAAAGCGAAATGATTGTCACTCTCTCTATAAGAGAGAAAATATTACCGGTCAATTGATTAGTGAGACTGAGTAGTGTATGGCCATATCCAGATAGGATGATAAGAGTTATCATCTATCTGATTTAGTCAGTATCACTAGATTATCAATAAAATGAATTAGCAATAATAAGGGTAACCAAGGACATGCCTTATGCTAATCACTGATATCAAAGGCAAAGAATTGTATAAGATTGCTATAGGCTCTGTTGGTTCGTAAGAATGACACTCGATTCAATTTGGGTAATTATAATATGTCTTGCTAGAGATCATTTATAATTTATGGACTTAAATGATGTTTAGGTTCACTGCCAACATTGAACAGGCCTTTTGGATCGCACACGTTAAGGATTCGGGTTGGACCAGGAAGCTTATTCTATTAGACCTATTTAATTGTTAAATTGGATCCATTTAATTAATTAATTAAAGTGTTTAATTAATTAATTAGAAGAAAAATTTATTTGGTCAATTAATTAATTAAAGGTTAATTAATTAATTAAAAAAAATATAATATTTTATATATATAATTCATTTTTGACCCGCCGTGTATAAGATAAATGTGGTGATAAGTTTTGATTTTTAAATTGAAAAATCAAAACTGAAACAAAAGGGATGATGGCATCATATTCGTTGCTTTTAATTGTTAAAATAGAAACCAAATGGGACACAGCCTCTGCTTCCTTTTGGTTTTGTATTTAATAAATACATAAAAGATAAAAACGTGGGTTTGATAAAAAGGTAATTTTGAATCAAAATTAAAGAGTTTTGCTCTCTTCTTTTGGTTTTCACGTGGTCATCATTATTTTGTCCTTTTTTATTTTCAATTGTTGAAAAAAAAAAGTGATCATCACACCTCATTTGGTTTTAGCTATTTCATTTGGACCGAAATACAAAGGAAATTGTTTCCTGTCTCTGTTGCTTTCTTGGGTTGAATAAGCTTCCGTTCCTATTACTAGCACACTCCGGTCTTCCCTTTGATCCTAGTGTGTAAAGAAAGAGGGAATTCGCATTTCAATCCCTAGGTCATTCCGTTCGCGAAAATTTTTCAGTGGAAAGGCAGCACGCTTCAAGGTATATCCCTATACATCCCTAAACTTAATTGGGTTGATAAAATATGCTCCAGAGCTAATTTTCATATATTTAATTGCTTCCGTTGCTTATATTTATATGATTATCATGTGAATTGCTATATGAAAATTTCAACAATAATTAGGTATCTCAAACTTCCAACTAGACTCTTGTATAAAGTTGGATTAATTAATTCTTTTTCTCTAACTTTTGTCAACTTCAACCCTGTTGCGACAAGAGTACTCATAGATTTGCACGAATTCATTTTAAATTTCTTAATAATTTCCTACGCATATTTCTTCTGTGAAATAAAAATTCTATCTTCATATTTCTTCACTTCTATGCCAGGAAAGAAATTAATTAGCCCACAATCTGTCATTTCAAATTCCTTGAACATCATCGCCTTGAAATCACTAAACATACTCTGACTATTTTTGGTGAATAATAGATCATCAACATACAAACTAACTATGAGAATATTATCACATTTCTTTTTCACATAGACTGCATGTTCATAAGGAAACTTGGTAAATCCATTTTGTATTAAATATCCATCAATACATATGTTCCATGCTCGTGGAGCTTGCTTTAAACCATAAAGTGCCTTTTCTTGCAACTTGTAATTTGGACGAATCTATCAAACTGACATTACCTTGAATCTTTTCATCAAGCTCAATAACATATTCTTTTCTTCCACACTAGTGATTACTTGCTCCAGAATCGAAAAACCACACATCTTGTTGATTAGTAGCTTCTTCACGCACTAACAACAATGTATGACTATCTTCATGGTTTCTTGAGAATTCTGTAAAATTTAATCGATTTCCTTGATTTGTTTGCTTGTTTCAACATTCAGATGCATAATGTCCATATTTTTGACAATTATAACATTGAATGTCTTTTATCTTCCCACGTTCATTAAATGTTTTTCCTCCTCTATGTGACCCTTTTTCATGGCCAAAATTTTTCTTATTACTTTGGTGGCGAGATTGGTAGTTACCACGACCTCTACCTCTACCTCAACCTCGAAAACTGCCTCTTCGATTTCCACCTCTTTGTTCAATGACAGCTTTGATTCAAGTGCTTGTTCGATCATGACAGGACCATCATACTTCTGCATTCTTTGTTCATACACTTGAAGTGATCAAGTAGCTCATCTACAGATAAAGATTCAAGTGTTTTAGATTCTTCTATAGTAGGTAACATATATTTAAAGTTCTTATTACATGCTCGAAATACTTTCTCCACGACATCAAGATCGCTAATATTTTCTCCATTTTGCCTTTGATGGTTAACATTTGTAAGTAGTCGAGTAAAATAGTCGGATATTGAATCATTTTCTGTCATTTTAATTTCCTCGAATTCACCTCTCAAAGTTTGCAAACGAACTTTTTGGACACACTTAACTCCTTTGAATATTGTTTTAAGAATATCCCATGCTTCTTTGCTTGTGGTTGCATTTGAAATTTTGGTAAATGTTTCTTGATCAAGTCTTGCATAAATCAAGAATAATGCCTTTTGGTCCTTTTTATGGAGCTCCTTTAGCTCAATTTTCTTATCTTGGGCAAGTGCGGCTTTTTCCTCATCAGATGGTTCTTCAAAACCTTCGCTTACAACTTGCCACAATTCTTGGGAACCAAATAATGCTTTCATTTTTATACACCAATCTTCATATTGATCTTTTGATAATAGGGGGTGCTTGTGGTTGAGTAAAATTTGCAGTCATTATGAGGATAAAAAATGTTGTGGATCTGATACCAAATGTAGGAGCTAGAATTTACTAATTCCTAACTGAAGTAAATATTATGATATAATTGAAGGAGAAAAATATAGGTTACAACCCGAGAAAAGAATATAATTCTCTTTAAAATTTCTCTCTATTTTTCAATTCATTATTATTCATAATACATTTATATTTATATAAGAATTGTAAATGCTAATAAAAGAATAACTAAAAACTAACATTACAAATATATTAAAGGTATTCCTTGTTTATCTCCTAAGACATCGTCTTATTCTTGTTATAACTTTCCATCTCTTTATTTTTAGTTAACTAAATTTAGTTAACAAGAAGCTGTTTGAAGATTTGAATTAATAGCTAACTAAGTTGGAATGATGCACCCAAGGGAAGGGGTATTTTTTGCTGCATTCCATGCAACTCCTCGAACCTGGGTCTGTTGTTTGTTGTTGAGATCTACTGCATTAATATTTGTCAATATTTTTAGTCTTGTTTGTTGTTTCAAATTCCTCTTGTTGTAAAAAGGTAATTTGACTTGATAATGTTGGTCTCCTAGCAACTAAGAAGGGGTGAATTAGTGGCCTTCTAAGAAATTTAGTGTGAAATTTGGACAATTAGAAGGATTTTATAGTGGTTCGGCCAAAGTCTTGCCTACATTCACTTCTCCAATTCTAGAAAGAATTGGGTTCCACTAAACACAAGAAAGATACAAGAGGTTTTGTAAGTTCACCTCAAACTTAAGGTTTACGCTCACCCCAAACTTTACAACAAATAGATTACTAGAGTTTAAAGCTAACTCTAAAACTGAACAACTAACAAGAAATGGGGTTAATGCTAACCCAACAAACAAAGCACTCAAAAATAAATGAAAGTAATGAAAATGAAGATTAAGTTCAATAATGTTGTTGGAATATTAATTGCTGTAGTTGTGTAACCTTATTAATACAATTTGAGTGGCTATTTATACCTACAATAGCTGTTGAAAAGTGAAATAAAAAATCTTTGTTTTTTTGTCAGTGTCGCAAGCACGACCTTTCACATAAAATTCAAAACGAACATTCCAGCGGATACCTATTGTGCTGCTCAACATTTAATGCATTAGCCGTTGAGTCTGATATGGGCTTGTCGTGATCGCAAAGGTATCGTCATGAGCGCAACTCAATGGTTAAACGGTTGTAACGGCCAGTTGATGTTTCAGTCGCGGTCGAGATCCTTCGTCGCAAGACTTCCAGTAGCTTTGGAGAAAAAACTTAGCCAAATCACGTTTTGGTCTCGACCGCGATGGGCACGTCGCGTTCGCGACTTGGTTGTTTTTCCTCATAACTGCCAATTTGTGTTTAAGTTTTGAAGGCTAGACTTGGTCGCAGGACTTCCATAAGCTGAAGGAAAATTTTAAGCTCTTTGGTCTCGAGCACGCTGAGAATATCATGGTTGCGACACTAGTGCTGGATCAAGACTTTAATCTTTTTACAGCTTTTCTGGCTTGGCTCACTTGGACATGATTGTTATATGCTGAGGCAACTTACAAAAACTTGAAATAATATTAGTTACTTCATAAATTCAAGCGTGTTTGTCAAAATATTCAAAATTTGGGATTTTGGTACCTTAGGCGCAATAGATAAATGACAATTTTTCTCTTTTTTTTTTTTTTTTGTGGAAAAACTACCTAAAATACCTACTTGAAAAGCATTGATGTAACAAAGTTTTGGTCAAAATTGTACAAATTGTACAAACAATAAAAAAAAAGAGATTCACATTTTTTTTTTTCCCTTTAGTTACCTCCAGAGGATTTGAACCTGGGACCTTTAGCCTTTGGTGACATTATATCACCACCAGATCAACCCCCCTTGGGTTAAGAGATTCACATCTGTTAGCTGAAAGTTCCAAACTTAAGTACATTTTTATAGTGGCATAAGATATGCTGAAATATTTAAGCATTTCATTGGCGTTTTTTCAACACCCGTGATGAATTAAATATGAGTATGGAACTGTATTTAATTTCAATACAGGATTACGTCAACGGATAGTCAACCAACGTACAACTATAAAGATGTTTCCAAAATCATCTAACTTGGCCAGGAATGGCTGGAGTGAACACAAAGATTTCTGCTGCTAAGGCTAGGGGCCATACTAGGGTTAAGCAAAGTAGCTCTCTTAAGCTTGCTTCAGGTCC
>CATIWJ010092992.1:0-10077 GCA_949640765.1 Croton laevigatus | reverse complement strand
AAGGATGTTTAACCCAAAACCCGATTCAAGAACCGAAGGATGTTTAACTTTTGATCATCTATCATTATATCTCCGGTGGTTAACTTGTTCCCTAAGCTAACATGAGTCGACTGGTACCCTTGATTAGTAGTTTTACGGCTTATGGTTGATATTTGGCACATGGATTACGATAAAGTATTTCCAACTTTTTATGCATTTTTATTTATTTATACATTTTTAAATGGAAATTTTATAAAAAAAACTCCCTATGTTTTAGCATATTCTACACTTTTCTCGCTGATTTTTTTTTTGGACAAAAATCTCTCTAGGTTAAAAACCATTGACAATTATATCATTCTGTCTATTTTTTCATTAAAAAAATAGTACAAGGATCAATATATAACTTTATAAGTCCTTTAATAAAAACTCAAGAATTAAGGCGCTGTTTTGCATTTTTAGTCTTCTTCAAGCTCTGAATTTCGGTCACAAGCCAACAAAATATTCTAGTCACCGCCAGTTGCCGAAATTTTGCAAACAAGGTCAAAAATCAACACAAAATATATCCACAGAATCCTCTCGACACAAAGGTTCCAAATATATAATTATATCTAACTGAATACTAACCGTTTGGTTGGAAAATCACAAAATTCGAATGGATGGTAGCTGGAAAACTTAGCATTCAAAACCTATGACCAAATCATTAAAACTTTACATCAAAACGACACTTACAATGAGAGGATTCAGAATATACTCTTAAACCAAATGGAAAATAGCCGGAAGACATCGAAAAAAACATTAGAAATTTTCTATGATCCGAACGGGTCCAAAACCTGACCCATCGGCATCTCCTGTTTTGGCCATAGATTGATGGCAACCTTACCACTATCTAAAAGCTGATGACGAGGGGAGTCGATAGGTACCTCTAGCTTTGACATCTAACCACCAGAGGAGCTGAAAAATGTATCGGAAGCTGTCGATGAACAGTAGCATGAATGGTGCCGCTGTTCTTCCCGCCGCACGTATGCTGAGCTCCCTTGGAGTCTCGTCGTCGTGCCAACAACTCCGGGCTCGTCGTGGACAGGGCTTCCAGCTGGTGGGCGCATCGGTTGGGCTGATCGCCGGTGGTGGTGCTGGCAGCAACGACAGTTCATCTTCTCTTTTTCCCTCCCTCTGGTTTTTGTTGCATTCTATTTTCCTAAGGTTGAAAAAGACCCAAATTTACATTTTGGTCCCTCCAAAAGGGCCTATAAAATTAAATTTTGGTCATTTTATCGTTATGTTAACAGGAAAAAATAGACAGAAGGATATAATTGTTAACGGTATTTTAACCCAGGGCAATTTTTGTCCAAAAAAAAATAGGAGGGAAAATATAGAATATGCTAAAACCTAGGGAGATTTTTGTAAACTTTCCTTTTTAAATTCTCAAAACTCTGAAGTGCTACTTATTTTCTCTTTCATTGCTCCCTTTATATATAAATTATTTGTAAACAGACTCAAATCTTCATTCTTCCCTTTCTATTTTTCAAGTAGGACAACCATTGTAAGTTGTCACCCATCACTGGAAAAATCCATTAGTGGTAGAAATTAAAAACTTATAAACTCTATCCCATTGAAAAGCTCTTGATTTGTAGATTCAAAATATGATCTTACTTTTTTCTGACTTCATTGTATTATGCCAAAAAATGCAAAAAACAATTGGTTTGTCTCTCATTAGCTATTGGAAAATGGCAGCGATTGGGCAAACAACAACATCAAATTAAAACTCTTGGAGAGTGGCATTCAATGGTGCTTTTAGGTTTGGTAGATGATTACTGGAAGGTCTTGGAAATTGGTCAGAAAGATTCTGACCTCGGAAACTTCAAATGAAGATTCCGGCCGTTCCAAGTGGCTTTTTGGGCTACTGCTGTGTTATAGAGTCACTGGCTTCTGAACTTAGATTTGGTGACAATGTTCTGCCGTAGGCGGTGGTGGTTCTACGTCCTCGATTATAGTTCACAGATCTTTCATTCCTCTGTAACTTTCATATTTTAATTTTTATATAATAAAAATAATATATTGAAAAAGGGTTAAAAAAGTAAAAACACAATAAAAATTGACTAAAATTGATCCAAAGTGCTATTTTCCTAAATTTTAAATTTACATACTATTTATTGAGTGCAGTCATTTAAAATTGTGCTATATGATACAATTTCTCTAAATTGTAACACTTTGTCATAATCCAACCAAATTATTTTACTATCCAAATTATGTTATTTTTTTACCCAAATATAAAGGTTAAATATGTTATTTTTTGTAACACTTTGTCATAATATTTGATAGCAATATTTTTTTTTTGAGAGAATTTATATCAATATTGAATTGTGGTAACAAAATTTGTTGTGAGAGTCTTAATTATCGTTTACATAAATAATATTTGAGAACTAATATTTAAATAAATTGTGAGTTATTATCAAATTAGTTCTATTACTACCTTAATCAAATACAAGATAAATAATAGTTTATTTATTTGAAAATTCTTTGGAAATTAATACTAATTTTTATGTATAAAATAATAATTACTATCTTTTCAATTTCATAGCATTGCATAATAAGTGCATAATTGTAACTCCCTAAAACAAGAACATTGCCAACCTTGTTAGTAATTACTTCTCATATCAAAAATTTTTTTTTTAACCATGATTATTGTTATTATTATTATTATTAATTTCTACAAAATGAAAGTTAATAATCATTTAATCTAAGTTTAAACCTAAGTACAAGAAAAGCATAATTAGTAAGTGAAAGATATATCTAATCAAGTTAAAAGATACGTCTAATCCAATGGCCAAAATGGTGCAAACAATATAATAACAAAAGGTTTGGACCCACAAAGGAATATTTCACTCAACAAAAAAGATTATTTATGATTAATTGAAGAGATGATAATAACAACATCATAGGATCGGTTGGTTTGGAATTTGAGAAGTGGTGGGTAGGGTAGATGTGGGGTTATATATAAGTATATATATACAAAGAAAGTGTAATAGCAAAAGGTAAGGAGCTTTTCTTTACTTTCTTTCAAATTTTTTTTTTTTGTCTCTTAAAAAAAGTCAAATAGGGCCTATTTCATGACCTTCATCATATCTACACCGCTGATTCAGAAGGGAGAGATTTGCAACCAAGATTCATCATCATTGCTTCTCATTTAAACTTTACATATGTTCATAATAAATAAATAAATAAATATTATTATTATTATTATTATTATTATTATTATTATCTCTTTTCTTTTCTCACTCTAACTCTATCCTCTAACCAGCCGTACTCCTCTTTTACAATTTTCCTTAAGTTATTTTTTGGACGCTCCTCACTTTTATTTAAAAGATTTTTTCTTTTAGGATCTCAAAAATTGGTTTTCTTGTATTTTTCAAGATGAATTTTTACAGGCCTAACTTCTTCAAATCTAACGGTTATTATTCTTTTTCTTGAAATTTTTGTGGTTCAATATTTTTAGAAAAAAAAAAATTGGTTCTTGTATGTTATTGTATATTTTCTATGCTTTCTTTTTAAGCATATATTCTCGTGTACCCCCTTTGAATTTGAATTTGAAACTGAATAAATATTAATACCTCACTTAAAAAAAGGTACATTATAATCAAAATTTGAATATTTTAAACTTTTTAATAAAAATGTTTAATATTTTTTTTTTATCATAGCATCCATAAAATATATTTAATATTAGATTTATATTGGCAAATATCATATAAACTAACTCAAATAAGTTATCAATTACATTTAGGAAAAAAAAGTTATCAACTAGTACTATAATTTTAAAACACAATCATTTGATTATTGACTAAAATAAATTTAAAAATGGTAATTATAAATTTAATTTAAATTAATTAAATAAAATAAATATATAAATATAAATATAAAAAATTATATCAAAAATAATATATTATTATTATTATTATTATTATTATTATTATTATTATTATTATTATATGCGTGATGCTATAAATTTTTATTCCTAACCAATATTATAATATGAATACTTTAAATAAAAATTTTATCAACAAGTTTCAATCAATTAATTTTTAATAAATTTTAATTCATTATTAATATAAAATGGAAGAGATAATGAATATATATAATATAATTTTATAAATAATTAATATAATAAATTTACTACAAAAGAAAATAAAATTATTTTATTCGTTAATATTATTAATTATAAGAAGAAAAAATTTAATATTAAAAAAATATTCATGATACACATGTAAGAAAATGAAAAGATTTTTAAAATTAAATATAATTGATTTAAAAATTTAAAAAAATTATCAAAATACCACATATGCTATTGTTTTGTTTAAAGTCTTCATTCAAAAATTTCAGGCTTGTCTGACATATAAGTATACTTATTAATAAGTAATTACATATTAGTTATCGGCATTACATATATCCCAATTTATTAGAAGAGTTGTTTTCTTTCATAAAGGAAAAACACATAATATGTATTATTATCTACAACTCTAATTACCTTATAATAATGATAAGAAAATCGAGTAGGAACTTTTAGAGACATCAATTAAATGAAAAATGAATCACACAATTATAGTCAGATTATAATGTGTTTGGGGTCCAATAGAATTAGTAAACAACCTACACTCGTGTCCAAACCAACAGAGTTCGAATCTCCTCTCCACATCCGGATATGTGAGTTATATTTATGTTAAAAAAAAAGACCAAATTATAATTTCTTTTTGGAAAATATATTTTGATCGAAAAAGCATTGTAGTATGCTTATCTCCGATACCGTGTAGAAATTCAGCACAAGCCAAAAGTAGAGAGGCGAAGAATTTGATTACCTTCCTTTAGAATTTTATTTAGATCTTAATAAAATCGCAGAGTGAAAAATAGGAAGCGAACAAAAAGAAAGCGTTTAAGTGTAATAAGAAAGGAGAGAAATGAAGTAAATGCTTTTATATTAGAAGTAAAATACAAAACAGTGACATTTAAAATAAAGGGAAAATTACTATTACTACATATGTTTGGCCGGTTTACTATTATATCACTATTGTTTTAGATAATTACTCTCATAGCCGATATGTTTGGCCTAATGTACTATTATACCACCGCGTCATTAACTCTAACATCTAACTGTTGAAGAAATTACAGAATGGTCTCTCAAGTTGACTTGAAATTTTATTTTTACTCTTTTTACAAATTTAGTGCTCAATTTCATTGCATTTTGAATTTTTTTTTTCAACACTACCACTGTCACACTTAATAATTAAAAATCATTATATAAAAATTTTTAATTTGATACAATAAAAATAAAAGATCACTGTTTTTTTTCTTAGTAAATTTTTTATAACTAAAAATTGTTAGTAACTTTTCTTGTAAATATTAAAATAAAAGAAAATTATAATTTTATGCCTATATTATTACCTAACGTATATTTTTGCCCATGTATTTTTTAAAATAAATTTTTTATCGCTCTGTTTTATTTACTTATATATACGGTTATAAATGAATATATGTTGATGATGAGTGTTTGAATATTTTAATTTCTGTAACCCCCAAAAGTGGTATTTTATGTTTTCTTTTTTTGACCAAGTAATATTGTGTTAATTTACATACTTTTGACTGCCGCTTAAAATGTTCTGTTGAATGCTTTTCTTTTTCTTTTTATGTTTATCATTTAGTATGAGGTGCTGTTTATTTTAAAACCGTATTAAGGATATAATATGGATAACCTTGCGATCGTTTTGGTTCAGATTTTATATGGAATTCCTGATATTTTTTCGTTAAAAATTAAAAAAATGAATGCCTAAAATATGTTATATGGCTAAATGCCTCAAAAATAAAATTATAATACCAATAATAAAAGACTACCTAATACTAACCGATTGAATTGATTAGATTGTAATTTATAAATTTTAATAGTACGATGTTATTATTTGACATGAATTTCTAATAATAACAATAAAATATTAATAATGATTTCCAAAATTTTTTTTTAAAGACAAAATAGTAACACTATATTTCTAGATGTAAATTTCATTATTTAATTTGGGATAATACATTAAACATAAAAATAAAAAATATAGGCCATGCAAATTATTTGTGGTACTAATTTGGGTTTAGAATTAAGTGTAAAATCTAGGTTATTAAGTACATTTTTGTCAAGAAGGAAAAAGCACGAAGTCTATTACCTGAACATATTAGAGTTGTTGAGATGAGTATGAATGATTCTTGGTTTCGTGATACTGGGCCAACTTTTGTTGTAAATGCATCAAATTCTAATACCCCCGGGACAAAAATTTATAGGCATTGATTGGACTTTTAATAGTTGGGGAGGGGTTCATGATGGTTGTTATTCAAGGTTTTATGGTATTTTGATGCTAAAACTAATGCTATAACTTGATTTATCATGTCAAGAGCTTTACTTTGATATATATGGTAGTTGTTTTGGTGGTTGAAAACTGATTTGAATTGAGTATGCAATTTTATTTTTGCCGGAACTAAAACACAAAGATAAAAAAAAAATTATTCTAAAAAATATATGGAAAAAAATGCACGTTATGTGATAACATAGGGATAAAATTATAATTTTTTCTTATTTTAATGTTTATTAGAAAAGTCAATAAAAGTTTTTAGTTATAAAAAAGTCACTAAGAAAAACAATAGTGATTTTTTATTTTTATTGTATCAAATTAAGAATTTTTATATTATGATTTTTAATTATTAAGTGTGAAAGTGGTGGTGTTAAAAAAAAAAAAAATTTAAAGTGCAATGAAATTAAGCACCAAAGTTGTAAAAAGAGAAAATAAAAATTCAAGTCAACTTGAGAGGCCATTCTGCAATTTTTCAGTGGTCAGAGATTAAAATTAACGACGCAGTAGTATAATAGTACATTAGGGTAAACATATCGGCTATGAGAGCAATTATCTAAAATATTGTGGTATAATAGTAAACCGGTCAAACATTTATGATAAAATAGTAATTTTTCCTAAAATAAAACAACCACGTTTTATTTACGTTTGGGAGAGGGGCGTGAACAGTAATCCACCCTTGCCTCTTTTAGTGATATATATATATATATTTTTTTAGAAGACATTTTAAAATGTAGTTCTGCATAAAAAAACTATAGAATACATTGTGATTGTGATTTTTACTCATATCCATGGCAGCCTTTATTTTTGTTTATTTCAGCTTGTTTTGGATGATATATTGTTCTCTCAGCTTCGGATTAGAATGCCTGTATATATATTGTGTTTTCCAAATAATATTAATTTTTTCTGCGGAGTAAATATCATAAATATTTTAAAATTTTTATTTACACTATTGGGTATATTCAATATCAAATTTTTTCAAGTAAATAAAAATTATGTCTCCACTATTTGTCGTCTATTGTTGGCCTTCCATTAACCAGCCTTTGAGACAAAAATATATCACTCACTGCAGCACAAAAAGGAAAAAGAGAAGAAAAAGTTAATAGAAGCCAGCCAACAATTCAGATGAATCTGAAAAGTGTGTATCATATAAAGAATGTCTTCTTTCTTTCCATTTTGTTTGTTCTTTTCCTATATATCTCTCAGTTTATGGTAAAATAAAACCAGAAAAAAAAATAAGAGTTAATTTTATTTTATTTATTTAAATTCATTACCAAGATAGAGTGAAAAGAAAAGAAAAGAAAAGAAAAGAAAATTAAATTAACAGGGAAAGTGGTACTGCTCATATTTATAGGTATTAGGTTACTTTCACTCATCATATGATCTTTGGTTATAAAAAAAATTCTCTTTTCTTGAATATTTAGAGATTCGCTCTCCTCTTCTTTCTTAACGTTGATGAGATCTTGAATCTTATAGTCTCTTTCTCTTTCTTTCTTTCTTCTTTTCTTCTTCTTTGTTATTACAGTAGATAGTTTGTTTTAGATATGGCAGCCACATCGCAGTCCATGTTGAACCAAGGTGGGATTTTTGAGGAACAAGAGATGCCTACACAGATGGGTTTCTATTCATTTCCACAAACTTTAACCTTTGCTCAAATGGGTAATTTTCTTTCATCAGTCTCGTAAAGCCGCTACTTTTGCCTTATTTGGTTCTTGAAATCACCATAATAATACTTCAGTTTCAGGTTCGACCGAGCCACCTTCTTCTTCTACTACTACTTCTAATCTCACAGAAACCCTACTTATATCTGCAAATAAGCAAAGAGAAGACTTTACATCTGATTTTGGAGGACCCCATCTTCTTTCCTTGCAAAGATCTACAGCAAATCTTTGGTAAAGAAATCACAGTTATTTTATGATTCATATTCTCTTTGCTTTGTTACTAATTTTTTTCCATCACTTTTTCTTGTTACTTGGGTTAAGCATAAGAAAACTATAAATTTTTATTCTTCTATTAATGAAATAAAACAAAAATATAGATTTTTGCAAAATTGTTGAGTGGGGTAGAGAATATAGCAAAAGATGAGAGTATGAATTTGATTTCATATTTTAAAAAATAAAAATTAAAGAAAAACTAGTGGATCTGTATGTATGTAGATAATTAAATTTGATTTTCATCACGGCTACATCTTTTGCTGCGAGAGATGTATCCCAAGAATAAAACTTTTGTTCGCTGCAAGAGATGTAACCTTTCCGCAAGAGATGTAATCTTTCCGTTAAATTTATCATGGGTATCGAAACCCTAGCACTAAATTTTTATATTTTTCATGCATGTATTTCTCTGTGTAATGAAACATTAACCATTTTTGATTTTATAGGGCATGGGGAGAGGTAAATGATTGTTTAAGCAACAAAAGAAATGGCGGAAATAATGTTCATCATGTGGGGATGTCTGCAATGAAAATGAAAAAGATTAAAGCAAGAAGGAAGGTAAGAGAGCCCAGGTTTTGCTTCAAAACTATGAGCGACGTTGATGTTCTTGATGATGGTTATAAATGGAGAAAATATGGCCAGAAAGTGGTCAAGAACACACTTCACCCCAGGTTAGATCAAGTTTTGAAATACAATTTTAATTATATCATATTAATTTCTTAAATTCATTTAATTAAAGGATGTGAAATATCGGCTTTATTTGTACATCATACACATGCTATGTTCCTCTCTCTCTCTCTCTCTCTCTCATTGTCATTATTATATATAGTGTTATCATTGTTGTTAAGCTTTTACAGGCTTGGTTGCAGGAGAGATTTTAAAGGATAAATGTGTTTGTGTGTATTTAAAATATTAATCATCGTTTTGATAATAAAGATCATTTCATTTCAGGAAGTGGCCAAAAAGAAGCCTAATTATTATCTTTTAAAAGACAAAATCACATTGTAAAGAAAAAGAAAAAAGTTGCAACAATTGATCAATCATATATATAATGTTTTTTTTTTTTAAAGAAAAAAAAAAAGAAGCATAGATAAAACCTATTAAAGTTAAGAATTCTTTTAATTTTACCTTTTGAACTCTTCCCTTTTACTACATTACACTAGAAATGCATTCCTTCAATGGATTCAATACTACTAGCTATCCCAAACTGATGTTAGATTATAAATGTAGGTAGGAGTTTGCGTGTGCTTGTGGGTATAAACATTCAATATGCATATAATATATATTTAATAAGATTTTTTTGGAAGAATGCACAAGCTATATATGGGTTTTTTGTATGTAGATAAACTACATTTAAGAAACCATGAACAAGTTCAAAAGTTAGATCCTAGTACTTTACCACTATCGATCAGATGCGAGCGAAATTAGGTCTAGTCCAGTGAATTAGTCTACAAAGTTCTTGGTTGATACAGTCTTACTAACTTGTTTCTAGATTGTCTAGACTCGGAAATTTGTTCCTTAGAAAGTAAATAAAAACTTGGTTATAGGGTAGAGAAAAATTTCTAAGGCAATGATTTGTGCTTTTTGAAATTTTTGTAAAAATTATTCATAATCGTAATGATATATGATGAGTACACTCATCTCCTTTATTCTGTGCATGCTTGCATTTTGCATGAATTTCTTGTGTGAAAGATTGGAGATAATTATATGGCCATGTACCCAAAGTCAAGAAAATTTAAAACTTTTTCCAAAACATTGCTTATTATGTCTACTTGTGTTTAGGGTCTTGA
>CATIWJ010092947.1:0-15516 GCA_949640765.1 Croton laevigatus | reverse complement strand
GAGAACTCTTCTTACTTTTAACCTTTCTCTTTCTCTTCTGAACAAAGAAAATGGTGGCAGCAAGCACAACTAGTGCTATGCAGACAACTATAGGAACCACAATAATTACAATGGTTCGAGAAGAAGAATGGCTTCCGCTCTCTGCCAAAGAAAACAAATTTTAGCGAATATAAGGTCATTTAAAGAAGTCTTAAACTTATTGAATATGATCTCGGAACTCTGAACTTGTAATTTAGAACATATTGTTCAGCAAAAAAAGAGAGGTAAACGCTAGGATCATAATTAATAATTCTTTTACTATATTCAAATCAAGTACCTTTAGGAAAAGTTGGTGGTGTATCAAGCAGAGGCGGTCGAGCAAGCAGAGGAGGCGAAGGTGCAACAATATCATAGAAGGGATATAAGTCCCACCGGAAAACGCAGCTAGGTTGATGAACATAGCCTCCTTGGCTTCCATGGCAACAATTTTGATATGAACCAATAGAATTTTGCAAGCAATAGCTGCAATTATTTTGAGAAATGTCAGGAACACACTGCATTATTGCATATATTTTCTGAAAAGATGTCAGGTTTTCGTCTCCATATGCAAACTTAAGCTTATAAGAACCGGCAGATGCTCTTTCTACTAGGCTATTCATGAAACGGCTCCATATCCTATCGAACTCTCCCATGTTCGACGTAATGTTGTTAACGTTGTAACCAATTCTTCTGGGATGAAGCTCCAACTTTCCAATGATGGAGTGATTCGGGTAACGAACAATACAAGGTGGATCACCTTTCCAGGAAATTGCTTCTTTCTGGTTAGGACACTGTGCTAAGAGATCTTGAACTGCAGAATTGACACAATTTGAACATGCTTCTGATGATGAATAATCTGCTCTGCAAAGCGCCAATCCGGAAACTTGGCCTACTGTAGTTGTATAGAAGTAAAAAGAACCATTTGCTGTGACATTTGAAGCAAGAGAAGAAAGAAGAAGACCCCTATTACGTGCATAAGTACTGTTGGATGTAAAGTTGCCTGTCGTATAACAAACCAGGTTCCCATCCTGAGCGTCAGTACGGCTGATGCCCAAAAGAAAGTGAAGAAGACGAAGAAGAAGTAGCCTGGTAAAAGAAAGAAAGGCCATTGTTTGATTATTCAAGGTCCGGAAACAAGTACTATATAACTCCTTTTATAATTGACTATGAATCACATTTAATGAGTTTTTATTTTTAAAATCAAGTTTTTTTTTTTCTTTGGCCGGTGAGCATACCAATCACTAGGCTATACTACGATCCCTTTAAAATTAAGTATATTTTTTTTTCTAAATAGTTTATGAGTATAGAATTGAATTTGAAACACTTAAAATTTAATAAAGTGTTATTATAAAAAATGAGAACCTCTTATTGATATCTATACAAAGCATGTATATGATTATTCATAGCAAAAAGAATTGGGTGCTATACTCCCCATTTCATGCATTTTTTTTTTTTTTGTCAAATTAATTGTTAAATTGAATCTATCCAGTTCCGAGATTAATTCTAATCGGTCTCAGTTTGTATAATTTGACTTTATAACATAAATTTCATAAAAAATAATTAGAAGCGTTAAATTTTACAGTTATATTAAATTTATAATATAAAATCAAATTTTACAAACTAGAATCAACTAAAATTGTTTTTTTATTGAAAAAGAAAAAAAAATTAAGAATGGGAAATGATTTATTTTTTGGAAATTGAACTTTCATAAATAAATGTCAAGTTTGTAATAGTTGACATTTTAAATTTTAGTCGCATATAGAAAAAATAACATCGGAAATGCTTTTAGAAAAAAAAAATATAAAATAAAAAAATAAATTATATATTATTATTATTATTATTATTATTATTTTCCATATCTGTTCCCGTTCTGGACGTCAATATGGCGGATGCCCAAAAGAGAGTGAATAAGAAGGTAACGAAGAAACAGCCAAGTGAAAGAAAGAAAGCCCATTCTTTATTCAAAGTCCTGAAACAAAGTCCATTCTTTGATTATTCAAAGTCCTGAAGCAAGTACTATATGAAACAAAGTCCATTCTTTGATTAACTGTGACAGTTGTTCTCTCCATTTGCAAGTTAATTCTACTTACGTAAGTGTAAGCCTCCTCAAGCTAGTCGCCCCACACACGGTCTGTAAGAAGGTTGCCCTCGCCCAGCAAACCCAGGGCTAAGGTTGCCATAGACCTAGAGAAGGTGACGCGCATCTAGACACGTAAAGGTGACCTCAACTCTCTTACCAGGCCAAGCTGCTAAACCCCGAGAATATAGGGACCTCATGGGCTTTGAAATTCAAAGGCCTAATGAATCCTATTGGATACGGGTTTTTCGGGGCTTCACAGCCTATAAAAAGCCTACTTCAGGCATTCGTCAAGGCTAAGCATTTTTTTAGACTTTCATTGGTGCGGTGAGTGTGAACAAGAAGATAGTGAGATCTTCAGATCATTTGTTAAACAATGAGTGGAGGAGAGAATAATAGGGGTACCTAAAATGGCCTGGACTATCTACCTATAGGTCCCCATTAAACTCTTCCCCTACCCCAGGGGGTAAGCACCTCATTACCCTCTGGAGCTGGAACTATACCACTTTGTACACTCCACCTTCAAACTTTATTTGTAGATGCCTAGAGGATAATACATTTCCTACGGGGATAGGCACACCAAAATCTTACTACCTCAATTCACCCACTTGTTTTCCTCCAAACACCTCGTATTCCATAATGGCCATGATCACAAACATAACCTCCTTCCAACCCCTCACCCAAGAGTAATTACTTGGTTTGTTTGGCTAAGTCCTACAGCATAACCTCCAGTTGATTAACCTTAGTCAAAGGCAGTTGCCTACCCCTCCACCACCCCTCACTGTAGGAGTATTAAAGGGTGAAGGTCGCTTGAAGACCAACTAATGTGACATGTTAGTAGATAATAGAGAGAAAGATATGAAGGTAGAAAGAGATGATAATGATGGAAATAACAAAGAGGAAGAATGTTGGGAGAGAGGAGAGGTCATGAACTGAGTAAAGGTTACTCTTACGATAGAGGTAGTCCAAAAGAAAGTAGACAACCTACATCCAGGACACGAGGACGCATAAAAAAAAATTGGTAAAGTGATGAGAAAGAGGCCTATGATAATTAGTGGAGGCCGAGTATATAGGAAAGTAGAATGATGAAGGGTATGGGAACAGTGAAGAGCTGTACCTGGGGGAGTAGCTCACCAAGTTTAAGCTGGTAGAGCTCATGAAAGACATATAGAAGGGAGATGATGATGACGAAGAACAATTCACGCAGTGTCACTTTTCTTGTTAAGTGTTGAGAAGGCACCAGCCCCTAAGTGGTGGAAAGCCCCCAATTTTAAATCAGTTTTCTCTTGAAAGGTAAATCCCAGGAGTCATGTAAGGAGCTACTATGACTTTATTGTGCCCAAAGGGGCAACTGATGCCTTCATATGCAAGTATTTTTTAGAGACTTTATCTGAAGATGCTGGTGAGTGGTTTTATAAGCTGCACAACCGTAACATCTCTAGTTTTAGAGAGTTAGTAGACAAGATGATCTTGGAATTTAGGGTGAACATCCCTGAGGAGAATGAGTCTTTAGATTTGAAGTTGATAAGAGGGAATGGTGAGCACCTTAACAAGTTTGTAGAAAGGTTCAAAGCAGTAGCTATCTAAGTGAAAGATCTGGATGTCCAGTTAGCAGTGCAGATCATGAAATTCAATTGTCAATTTCAGGAGTTAACCGATACATTATCATTGGATGAGCCTGCCTCAATCCAGAATCTATTAAACAGAGCAAATAAGTATGTTAGGGTGGATACTTAAAAGTAGATCTCGAGAGGATCTGGGGGTAGAGAGCATGATTCTGAAACCTTCTCAAGAGAGAAGTCACAGCAAGGGTCTACAAGAGGGTATGAGTGAAAGAGAGGTAGGTCCACTCTAGGGCAAGAAGAGGGGGGGTCATAGTAGAAGTGGTCAAAATGATTATGGTAGGGATACCTATTATGAAGGAGGTAGAAAAGCATATTATTATGCTTACCACAAAACAAAAAGATACGACACTGACAAGTATATGGCTTTAAATGCAGAGATAGAGAGAGGATGGCTCAAAATGGAGAACTCAAGAATTTTGTTGATAATTACATGGGTTCAGGAAGTAGAGCAGAATGTGGTTCTATAAACAAGCAACCTGGTAGAGAGAAAGTCAAGAGAAAAATAGAGATTGAAGAATAGGGGGTCTCAAGGAACCTAAGAGTGCTATATGTTAAAGAATGGGACAAGGCAGTGAAAAAAGCTACATCCACCTAAATGCTAATATTTTATAATCAGTACTTTAGTAAAAAGATATTGAAATACATTATGCTTAATTTAAACATAACCAATGATAATTGTTTCTCTTAGTAAATAAATCAAATCTTCGCATCAATAACCTACTCCCTACACGTATGGGACGTTTTGTATCAACACCACTATTGAATGACTTCGGTCCTCATGTGCTAAGGCTATGAAGTTAACGCCACCATTGAGTGACCTTGATTCTCATCTGCTAGGGCTATAAAGTTAATGACACCATTGAGTGACCTCAGTCCTCATGTGCTAGAGCTATAAAGTTAATGCTTCAATTAAGTGACCTTAGTCCTTATGTGCTAGAGTTATAAAGTTAATGCCACCATTAAGCAACCTCGATCCTCATATGTTAGGGCTATAAAGTTAATACTACCATTTAGCGACCTTAATCCTCATGTGCTAAGGCTATAAAGTTAATACCACCATTGAGCGACCTCGGTCCTCATGTGCTAGGGCTATGAAGTTAACGCCACTATTGAGAGACCTCGATCCTCATATGCTATGGCTATAAAGTTAACGCCACTACTGAGAGACCTCGGCCCTCATGTGCTAGGGCTATGAAGTTAATGCCACTATTGAGAGACCTCAGTCCTTATATGCTAGGCCTATGAAATCAATGTCACCCTTGAGGGATATGTTCCTCAAATGCTTACGCTACAAGTTCAATACCTCTCATAAGCAACCTTGCTCCTTATGTGCTTGGGCCAAAGAATTCTCACATAGATGACTCATTTATCAAGAGCTAAAACTGGCTTTTAACGAGTGACCTACACCCTCAAAGGCATGCTGACACATCCTAATTTTATTTACGAGATTAATATGGAAGACTAAATTGTAATTTTACAGATATTTGTATTAAATGAATAATTATTCGTAATCGACCGCAATATTTTTGTTGCAAAAAATTAGCCTAGCATAGTATAAATTTAGAAGTGACTAAAAATATTCGTTTCGATCACTAAAGACTTCCGATATAGAGAAATATATGTGCACCTTTTTGAAGATAAAAATAGAATAATTGACAAATGGATAAATAATAATAATAATACAAATAATAACAACAACAACAACAAATTAATAATAATAATAATAACAATAACAATAATAAATAAAATAATAAAAATAATTATAGTATAGATAAAGTTAATAATAATATAGAAGAAGTTAGTAGTAATAATAATAATACAATAATAATAATAATAATAATGGTGTTAAAGTAGATAAGAACAAAAATAATATTAGGAGGAGAGTGTCGTGGGAATATTGTACAAGGAAGTGGACATGTGTGGTGGTTTTCAGTAGCATGGGCTAAGGTTGAAGGTTATAGGTGTTAACAGAATATCATAGACAATTTCTGCTGCTTTGGGAACAAGAAAACGTGAAAGTATGAAGAACAGGGGGAAGGAATATTATGGTAGTAGACACAAGAGCATGGGCTGTTGAAAGTGTTTGGACAGATTGAAGTAGAAGTAAGTTGGATTAAAAGAGGAAGCAGAAAGTATTTTCTTGCTCTGAAAATTTGAAAACGTAGCAGAGGAAGAAATTTTAATGAATCCTTACTACCTTGTATCCAATTCAAAATGTAAGACCATCAATCAGTTCCTGGGGGTTTGATAATCATTTCTGACGTGAGAAACAATTCGACCCACCGTTGGACGGATGAGTTCAGGCCGGGTCAGTATCAAAATCGGGAAAAACCATCAACTTCTGTCTTTCTCGATTTTGATCATTTTCAACCAACTTTCCATCCATTTTGAGGTCGTAGATAGATAGGCATTGAGAAGACGAATTCAACGGTGTCTTGCTTGGTCGGTTTCGTCACCAGAATCGTAAGTTTTCAATCGGGTCGTCGGGTTGAACAGTAACCCGTTGCAGAAGATTCGGGCGAGGGAGAAGGTTGGAACGCAGAGTTTCGAGCGAAACGACAGCGTATCGAACGTTGCTAGGGCGCGCTTCAGCAAGCTTCAATGCGACACCGTCCCCTTGGCGAATTCCAGAATAGCGCCTTAGCTTTCCAGAAACCACGCCGCAACCCCAAAACTTTACGCGCGTTATCAAGTAGGTCCCTCCGCCCTTTTATATTTATATTTAGGCCCCAGATAGTTTATTTATCTATTCATTTGAGTCCAGAATCCTATTTAATTAATTTATTTGTGATTATTTCGGATTTTAATATAATTAGGGACCTAGAAAAATTAATTAGACCCTAAAATTTATTCTGAAGCTTTAATAATTTAATTAGATTGAGTTACTTTTGATATAAAAATAATTAGGACTTAATTAATCCATATTTAGACATTTTTCACATAGAAAATAAAAAGAGATTTAAATGAATAACTATAGAAAAATAAATTGCATAGAAAATAATAGATGAAAATGTAGAAAATTATAATCTGGGCAGTAGGTTTAAATACATGTATTGTATATATATATAAATATATTTAGAGACTTATTAGTGAATATTTATGTATTTTTAACATAGGAATTAAAAAGGGGTCTAAAATAATAATTGTAGGTAATAGAGTAAATAAAAATAAATGGATAACATTTAGAATAAAATAAATAGACTGTAGGCTTATAAATATGTATATTTATATTTAGGTCTTAATTAATTAATAGTTAGGCATTTTAAATGATATAATAGAAAAGGATTCAAAATAACAATAGGAAATTAATTAAGTAGCAAAAAATGAAAAATGAATATTTAGAGAAAAATATTTAGACTTAAAACTTACAAAAATTTATATATAAATATGACGTTAGGTCCGTCTGAAAAGAAAAAGGAAGATTTGAAACAAAAAGGGACTGCGGAATAAAGGATACCACAAAAATAAAGTTTGATACTTTAACTACAAAAATACCGGTAAATTATTTTATTGCATGCTTATAAAAATCCTATTGATTTATTATGAATTTTAAAAATAAATGCTATTGCGATGAGATTTATGAATTTTATGAAAAATATTGTTTGTGAATTAAATTGTGATTTTGACAAAAATATTGATTATGAATTAAATTGTGATTTTGAGAAAAATATTATCTGTGAATTAAATTGTGATTTTGAGAAAAATATTATTATGTGATGAAATTGTGATTTGGAATGAATTGAGAATGTACTTTGGAAATAATTATTTTGCTCTACTTAGATTAGTTGAACTAGTGAGATAAGAGTATGATGTATCATATACTGAGCAGTACTGCGAACAACCAATTTAGAATTTTGGGCACTCCAGTTACGACTGCGAGAAATACAAACTTGAATGATTGAATACGGCCGTTAGAAATGAAATTTTGTTTCGATTAAAAATAGAATGCTCTGGCTACAGCCTAGAGTTATGTGAGTCTATAAAAAAATAAATACAGTAGCTTTATCCCGGCGTTCACCTAATTCTTAGTAGAGCCACTCAAAAAATGAAATAGAATTAAATTAAATGTGGATTGTTATGATTTATTTTAAATGGTTCATCTATCATTTTAATATTTATTATTTTATTTCATTAAATGATTATTTATTTTCCTTAAATTTTGACGTGCATGTAAATATTATTATTACTGCTATTTTCATAGTTAAAGTATCCACTGAGCGAAATTGCTCAGCAAGTTATTATTTGTAACTCATAGGTATTGAAGAAGAGCCGAGGTTGCAAAATTAGTTTTCCGCCAGTCGCCAGCCAGTATCAGAATTTTTATCCGTTGGGGTAAAAATCTTTTATCTTCTTAGAAATCGGCATATACTAAATAAAAAACTTTCGAACTATGTGTGCTATTTTAGTATGGGTTGTTATTGTGTGTATTTAACATTACGGTGATTTTTAATTTGGATTATTGAACCGAACAAAATTTTAAATCTTGGCATAAATAAATGAACTCCTTTAAATAATAAATTTAATAAATACCGATAATAAACAAATAAGAGACAGCTATAGCACTCCTGTAGACTTACCGCGGTAAATCTATAAGGGGTGTTACACATGCTACCTTGACTAGCTAGGTCCTTTTGTAGCCTCTTTTCTTCTTCTTCATGGTTTCCCTCCTCCAATATGTTCAACTTTTGATGTATGGGAGATTGCGACTCCAAGAATTTCATTGCAACCTCTAGCTGATATGGAGTGTGGCTAAGACATAGAATAACTTGGCACTTAGAAGGGGCATCCGTATATATTCTTATAGTTACCTCTATTAGCCAAGTGTCAAATATAGGTCGTTACAAATGAAATTTTTAGCATGCTTCCCTTTTTAATAATGCCCCTCTATACAAGAGGTTGCAAGTACCAAGTCTTTTGAGAGGTCGCCGGTACTTTCCTAATAAACCATTGATCGAGTTTAACGAAGAGAAGGGTTATATTATGTAAAGGTAGTGATTTATTCTACGTATTGATAACCAAGATACAAAATAACTTGGATTAAGGAGGATATCTATAAGCCTCCTCTAGCTAGTTGCCCCACACACAATCTGTAAGGAGATCGCACTCACCTAGACCCAGGGGTAAGGTTGCCTTAGACCCAGGGAAGGTCAATCACATCTGGACACGTATAAAGGTCACCTTCGCGATCTCAACTCTCTTACCAAGCCAAGCTATTGGACCCAAGAATCTAAGGGTCTCATAGGCTCCGAAATTTAAAGGACTCGATGAATCCTATTAGATGCAAATTTTTTGTGTCTTCACTGCCTATATAAATCATGCATCAGTCATTCGTCAAGGCTAAGCATTTTCTAGACTTTCAGTATTAGCTAAACTAAAACTTGTTACAATTGTTTCTTGCTCTTTTAAGTTATACTTACCTATGGACAAAGATGCTACATGTATTTGTGGCATTTATTAGTTATTCCAGTTATTCTATGCATTTGCAAGTTAGTTTTACACAGGTAGGATGCAGCGGTATACAATACTATCCAAACTAATAGTTGTGACAGTTTAAGATTGTGGTTTGTGGCTACCACTGATGATTTCACTGGTGGTGGGCCATCTCTATTTCTGTTTTTTAGTTTTTTTCTTCTTATTTTCTATTTAGATTTTAGCTTTAGTTGGTGCTTTTTCTATGCCATTTAGGGCCTTTTTTTAAGGGGTTTCTCCCTTATCTTTTCTCTGCTGGTTGTTTCATTTTCTGTGCTAGATTCTGTGTAGGACGTATGCTTTAGATATCTTATATAAATGTGTGAATTCTTTCTCAAGCAATGAAATTTATCATAAAAAACAAAAACTTGTGACAGTTATTTTATGCACTTACAAGTTATACCTACCTACAAACGAAGATATATATCTCAAAAACTTTTAATAGTTCACAAATGGCCATTTCACATTTTACTACTACAATGTATCCAAATAGTGCCTAAAACTGAACTTACAACTTAGAACAGTCCAAAATATATATTCAAGTCATGTTATCATTTACAAAGCCTTTATGTATAACTGCAGAGTCTGGTGCTTCATCCTAAATTTCATTCACTAATAAACTTTGAGAAATCCTTTCCTGCTTCTGCAAGTCTGTCAATTTAACTATTCTGAAATTACTCACCAATATCCTCTACTTGATCCATATTAATTAGCTGTGAAATTTCAACACCCCCAATTAAGGTTGAGAAGTCTAAATCAATCTCTTCATCCACAATTGGGCTTATAATTCTTGGAAATAAAGGCTCAATCCTTTCACTCATGTTAATGCTGATAGCTTCTATATGGTGCATTTTCACAATAATCTTAACTTCTTTAATATCATTAAGAATATCAAACATTTCAAGCAGACTACTGTCATCTTTCACGGGAAAATAACCTAAACTATATGATATATCAATCACATTGTCAGAAATACCAAAGATTCTAACAACATGATTTCTTAACAAAACAATTAAATACTTTTTAGGATCAATCAGAACCATAGTCTTAACCTGACTTTTATAATGCACATGGAGGGAATAAGTGCCTGACAATGACATCTTACAATCGAAAGCACCAAAATTATTTCTCTTTTGTAAACATACATCATTCCAAGATTTCCAAGGCTCTTCCAAACCTCTACAGGGATACCATATGGACCATATGTCTTACCAACCTTTCTATGTTTTAAGGCTTCCTTTACTTCACAATATCTTATACACCTATACCAATTGAGATTTCTATCTGATGCAGAAAGATATTGAAAATCTTGTTTATGTTCAGAGTTGAATAGTTGGTGAAAATAGGCCCTCTATCTCTCCTTTATCTCATTATCCCCTGTCAAAATTTGCTGAGTTTCGTCCTTTATACATTTAACTTAACTTAATTCTCTGCTTTTCCTCTCTCGCAACTTTACAAGCTTGTAGATTCCCTTCTCCCTCTTTTTAATACCCAACTGTTTGTACAATCCTTCTAGTGTTTTACCACAGGCCTCACTAATTGCCTTTTTTACTTCTTTCTTAGCCTCTTATACTCCTCAAAGGCCTTATTGTTTGCCGCATTTGGTAACCTTTTATACCACTCCCTCTTAGCCTTAATAGCCTTTTGAACCTCCTCGTTCCACCACCACATATCTTGCGGTCAAGGCCCTGACCCTTTAGAGACCCTAAGCACTTTACTTTCTACTTCCTCAATGCACTTTTCCATTTCCTACCACAAGCCTTCTATATTAGCCTCTAGGTTCCAAACACCCTCCTTTAGCAACTCCTCTTTAAAGGTTCTTTGAGTTAGGCCTCTCAGTTTACACTATCGTATCCTTAGTTCCACTGCTTTCTTTTCCTTCCCCTATTTATTTTTGGTCTTGACGTCTAACACCACAATCTGATGTTGGGTTGTCAATACTTCACCAGGAATGATCTTGCAATCCTTGCACCTACTTTTATCTCTCCTACGAGTAAGTATAAAGTCTATCTAGCTTTGGGTTTGTCCATTCTTAAAAGTGATCAAGTGTAACCTTCTCTTTTCAAAACATATGTTTGCCAGCACTAGATCATAAGCCACTGCAAATTTTAGAATGCTCTTTCCCTCCTCATTCCCGGTCCTAAACCCATATCCACCATGAACAATGTCATAGCTAATACTGTCTTTACCAACCAACACACTAGTTTAAGTCTCCGCAAATGAAAATTTATTGATCATCAGGAATTCCTTGCATTAGCTCATTAATCTCCTCCCAAAACTTATCCTTGGTAGCTCTATTTAGACCTACTTTAGGGGCATATGCACTTATGACATTAATAGTATCATCTTTCAACATAAGTCTAGTGGAGATAATTCTATCCTCCAATCTCTATACTTCCACAACCTTATCTTTAAGCTTAGGCTCAATAATAATGCCCACTCCATTCTTGTTGGTTTCCAAACCACAATACCATATCTTATGCCCTGAATTACCAATTTCTTTAGCTTTATTACCCTTCCACTTAGTTTTCTGCAAATAAGCTAATCTAGATTCCTTCTTTTCAGAGTATCAACCACCTCTATAGACTTCCCTGTCAATGTACCAATGTTCCAACTCCCTAACCTTAAGTGCCTCTCTTAGACTAGCTTCTTTAGCCTCATCCGTCCATGATGCAGTAACCCTTTCCTGTCCCACATCTGGGTGCTGATGTGGTGGGACTAGCTTCTTTACCCATATCCATCCATGGCATGGGAACCCTTGCTTATACTCTACCACACCCATGTAGCAATGTGGTGGAACCCCTTACTCTTTTAACACTACACATGGGTGCCCATGTAGCACGTGCCTAGGTGGGCATGTCGCAAAGATATAATGATTGTTTAGAGGATCCATAAAAAGTTTGACTAATTTTTACGTTGGCCACCAACCTACTGCAACCCTCCTTCTTTATCCGGGCTTAGGATCAGTTACGCTACTCACATAGGGTGAGTTCTACTGTATAACATTAATTAAGAAAATTATAACATAAATCATTTTTAAGATTCAAATTTTATCTATAAATTGACTTTATTTACCACTAATTAATGGTTATTCATGTTTATTTTCTAGTTGCTCTTATCATCTTGTAAGGGAAATTAGAGGTTTTTTGTGTTTTTTGCATATAAACTTGACTAAATCGCCATTCCTTTGAGATAAATTGACTTATTTATCACTAATAAGAGCATTCCGAAGTTAATATTGTTAATGTGGATTAGAGTTGATAAGTCAAGTAAAATAGAATATGTGAACAATTATATGACTAAACTTAATGATTATTTACAAAGGTTAACTTATAAAAAATTTTCTCAAACGCATCATCTTTCATTCTGTATTTTTTTTCTCGCGATCTAACATCGAGGAATATTTTTTTAGAAAAAATTTTTATTTTTTTATGTGACGATTAAATTGAAACAATTCACTTCATTTTAAAGATGCTCTAACTAATCATCTTGTAGGGGAAACTAGAGGATGTGTGTTTGCAATTTTTTTATAAATAAATAAATAAAATCCAGCTATGATAAGTTTGATTGGTATCATTGACTAGTCTGGTTGAATTAATGTGTAGTCACAAGTATATTATAGTCATGTAATGGAAAAAAATAAAAATATCTAATAGTGGTCGTTTTCTTTCAACATGCAAAATGTCGTTTTCGCCTTCTATGTCGTTATTGAGGGGCCAATAGTACATTTGGGTTTGGCCGTGAGAAACTGGGAAAGAAAAGCTTAGCTTTTTTTTTTTTTTTCAACAGAGAAGAAAAGCTTAACTTATTGATAAGTATATTTGTAATTTGGGCATAGGTGCTGGAATTAATCTTATTTCCAACGAAAAAGGAAAGAGAGGAAAAAAATAGATCTTATAAGTTATTTTTTTTAAGTTGATAGAGTGCAAAGTATAGAGTTTACTAATGATGAACACTAATAATAATACTAGCGAGAGTGCACTGCTGGGCTCATAAATGGAATGGGATTAAGCTATATATAGAAACATTTAATTTATTTTTCATTTTTAAAAATATTTTTGAAAATATCATTGTAATTCAATAAAACAACTTCAGCAACATGTCATAACTTTTAGTGGGAGCTCTACTCCGTTTATTTTCCGTCCAGTCTTTTATAGAAATCCAAGAATGCTCTATCGACAAAGAAGACATCATTGAATTCCTTACAATGAGATCTTCCATCTAGCATGAAACTTGTTCCAGTTTTTTGCCGATTTTGGTGGACGAAAAAATGTACGCTGAACAAAATTTTGTACGAGACTATCACTGGAAAATTCCCTTCCAGTAAACTGCTAAGAAACCTCTTGTAAACTGCATGTAGATTCATTGTAAATTGATTTGTCTAGTAAAATGCTTCAGAAATAATTGACATTTTTTTATTTATTTTGTATGCTTTGACCTTCCAATTAAATAAATGACCTTTTTTTATACATAAATTATATTTTGAGATAATAAAAAAAAAAAAACCTCCATTTTAAGTCTGAAAATAAATTTTTACCTAATTATACTTTTCTATTGTCTATAAAAATGTGAGAATTAAAGGGGGTCATTCAACTTTTTCTAAAACCCCTATAAAATTTATATTATAGTTGTCCCTATATAATTATTTATAGTAATTAATTAATTATATTCAAATCATATTTTAATAAGAAATACTATTTCAATTATTAATTAATAAAATTCAAATCCAATTCTAATAAGAATTAATTAATGAAATAATAATTAAATTCAAATTCTATATAAGAATATTATTATAGTTTATAATAGGAGTCTATTAGGATTATTTGAATAGCAAGAATCAGTTGAAAATTTGTCTAAAGTTTTGTTACAACTTTTTTGGCATAATATAAAAAAACTCCCTATATTTTACCTTATCGACAAAAACCTCTCTATCTTTTTTTTTCAACAAAAAAATTCTCATTTTATATTTTCATTGACATTTTCCTCCTTCTGTCTATTTTTTCTGTTAAAATAACGGTTGAAGGACCAATATGTAATTTTTACGAGCCATTTTAAAAAAACTCAAGAAATGAGGAACTGTTTTAAAATTTTTCTATCTTATTCCTTCCCTAGCCATCGGTCCAGCACTACCCTTCACCACCGACCGGAAAATTTATACCTTCTCCAACCCAGAACCACAATCAGCCACAAAAAGCATGCTTTCAAAATCAAATACAACAATTTAAAGCAATTTTAAGTTGTAAAATAAAAGAAAAGATGAATCATAACCGAAAATAAAAATGAAAAAAATGGTGAAGGAAATCTTATTTTCGATTTTGCCGGCGGTGGCTGTTCTTCTTCACTGCTTTTCTATGCCCAAATCCAACCTTTGGTTTCAATTTGCACAATCCACTGGGTATTGGAGGAAGAACCTGTAAGACGCTGTTACAGTAGCAAGTGTTGCCAAAATTCTCAAGGCCAAAGTATCATTCGCCTTCAGGAAATTGGTCACCGAGAGCTTCACCAAGTTTGGAGCCCGCAGCGCCCATTAGTGCATTGATCGATTGATTAAGGTCAAATCTCTCTTTCTCTCACCCATTCAACGCATATGTTCAACAATTTCCACCAAAACGCTCGGCTCAGTGTCTATAACATCCTATGGTAAATGTTTGGAATGGAATTAGGGTTTCGAGAAAAGAATGGGGAATTTGGCAAGTAATGGAACGAACAAGGTAAAGAGACAAGGAATTGAGTTCCTGCAGAGTATGACAACCCAAGATGATTTTTGTTTCCAAGTGCTCCTATTTTTCATCCGGATAAAAAAAAATTGGGTCTGAAATAATGTTAAGTAATTTGGTCTGACGGTTGTCAACGTGAAGGAGCTTTGGCTATTGAAGACGGCGGCTACGGTGCAGTAAAACAAAGGAGGGAGGAGAGTTCCGACCGATGATGTGGGAAGAAGAAGGTAGAAGAAGGAAAATTTCAAGAATAATCCTTTATTTCTTGAGTTTTTTTTCAAAATAGCTCGTAAAAATTGCATATTAGTCCTTCAACCGTTATTTTAACAGAAAAAATAGACAGAATGAGGAAAATGTCAACGGAAATATAAAATAAGGATTTTTTTGTTGGAAAAAAAAAACAAAGATAAGAAAATTTTTGTCGATAGGGTAAAAACATAGGGAGTTTTTTTATATTATCCCAACATTTTTTTATCTAAATCATATTACTAGTTACCGATACTTGTAGTTCAATCTGAAAAATAAAAGGAGGCGGTATTTATTATGGGGTGTTCACCAATGCTTATATGGTGGTCAAATCTTCTTATGAGCGGGTTTTAAATTATAAGCA
>CATIWJ010092899.1:0-13195 GCA_949640765.1 Croton laevigatus | reverse complement strand
TCGTTTGGCAAATGGGACACCGAAAATTCATATACCTTTCTATCCATCTTTGTTTTTGAAACGCAATAATAGAAAGGGTCAACGGAAATTGTTTCCGTTAATGTGAAGATCAATCCGAATGCATTTCTTTTATTGATTCTAAATTACCAACTAAATTGATTGGGTCCATAACAGATTACCGATCCAAATATATATATATATATGTATATATATTATGATTCGATTAATGTTTTTAATTTGTATTTGAAAATCAAAATTAAGCTATTTGATTAAAATTATTTAATCTCAATTTTGATTCTTTATACAATTTTTAACACATCGATGCTTTTCTTAATTTAAATTAATTATATTACAAAATCGGTTTCTATTAATTAATTATGTAAATAATAATCAAGTATTATAATAATAATAATAAATTCAATCAATATATTTGACTTAATAATAAAAATTAGCAATAGCAATTTAGAAAAGTTAAAATACAATACAAATTCTGTTTAAAATATATATTTTTGATAGATAATATAAAGAATTCATAATAGAAATATGATATAAGTAAGTTTTATATCATGCAAAACAGAAAATAAAAAGTAAGGTATAAAATCATAAAATAAAAAGTAATGTGAAAATACATAAATTTGAAACGGTATTGTTTTTAATAAAATAATACAAAAATAAAGATTTACAATTAGATTCACTCATTATTATTCACATGTCTAATTATTATTTACATGTCTAATTAATAGCAATCGATTTTACAATATTATTCATTTAAATTAAAACAACAAATGTATTAAAAATTGTATAAAGAATCAAAATTGAAATTAAATAGTTTAATTTTAATTTTCAAATATGAATTAAAAATATTAATAAATCATAAAACATATATATCAATTAATTAAAGAAAAAATATTAGACTTCTTTTAAAATTATATATATATATATATATATTCACAGCAAATATTACTAACACCAAAGTAAATATTTTTATTTGCATAAAAAATGCGCTTATTATAATTTATTTAGCTAGTAATAAGAAAAAAGTGATTTTATCTTTAGCATATTTTTGCTTTGCTTGCTCTAAAAATATCATTATTGAAAATTTTTTTTTTTTTTTGAAAGTGTAGATCAAAAAACAAAAGATTTAAAATGGTCTTTACAAAGTATTTACAATAAAAGTTTAAAAATATTATTTTAAATTAAGAGAAAATTTGCATGCCAACTGTTTCAAGATATTTCTGTCCAATAATATAATTCAACTATTAGTCAATTACCTTACATATTTTTAAAGAGTATATTATTATTATTATTATTATTATTATAAAAAGACATGTTATTCATATATTTGTAATATTCACCTTCTTTTTTTTCTATAATTTTCTTCCCATTCTATTCAAAAAGTAATCAACTCACATCCACTCATTATAAAAGTGGACCCCACACGTACTAAAAACAAATTACATCCACTACAAAATAAAGGGCAAAATCGTCCAAATTCTATCAAAAATAATAAAAGTCTCACTTATTTGGGAACAACAAAAAATCCTAAAGTCTCACTTTTAAAGGAACGGATGTAGTAATAATCTTTTAATAGTTGTTGAGCATAACAGACAGAGTTTAAAATTTAGAATAAAAATTATAAAATGATAAAATGATTGAATTAAGTTAAAGTTTCATTTATGTTTTTTATGTGTATAAATAATTAAATTTTCTATAATTATAAATATAATTATATAAAAATTTTCAAAACTATATAACGAGTATAAAAACAAATAAATTCGCGTAACGTGTGAAAATAAAATTTAGTTTTGAAAAAGTGTAAAAATAATTCAACTAAAATGATATCCATGGGGAAGGGCAATTTTACTGATATCCGCCCCTCTACCGTCTCTACCATCTCAACATGTAATACACCAGTATAATATAAAATAATTAATCTAGTTTTTCATGGGATTCGAATTAGGTATAGAAAGATGGATGAATAGAGGAGGTAAAGATCTGCAACCTATTATCCTTATTAATAACCATTATTATTTGAAAATTATTATTAATTACTATGAGATGGTTTGGGATGATGGATTTTAATTGATAGAATTTAAACATTTCATGTAATAATTGAATTCCATCATGGAAAAAATGAGCAACAATCCATGAAATCTGGAAAGTCCATCATAGCTTAAATATGTCATTTTGGATGAGAGAAATCCTACATAGGAGGTGAGATTTCATTAATTTCACCGTTTTTAATTAGTGACAGAATTGAAATATTTAATTATATTCCTCATATATCTTTAAATCCATACATTTAACCAAATAAAGGAGTCGCTATATTCTATTCATTTACATTCTATGCATTTAATAAAATGTATGCATTTCTAATTCTGCCAATCGAAATGACCACAATATTTTTAGGGTTAATACATATTTTGCCCCAACCTTTAGCCAAAAAATCATTTGGCTTCCTTACCTTTACGGGGAATCAGTTTGCTCCTTAACGTTGCAAAATGCAATATATTTTGCTCCTTCGTCACACATGGCCAGACATCTTCGTTATACGTGTAAAACACGAGCACTGACGTGGCAATGAGTAGAAACCATTTTGCCCCTTGAACTTTGGCCAAAAAGCCATTTTGCTCCCTAAATTTTGCGAGACAACAATTTGCTTCTTGAACTTAAAAAAAATGATATATTTTGCTCCATAAAATTTATTTTTTTAATTTTTTTAAATGAAATACATAATAATTTTTAATATTCTAATAATAACATAAATTGTCGAATAAGAAAAAGATACAAAAAGTTCAAGAAACATTAAAAATGGTTTTACATAAATAACATATAAAAAATTGACAACAAAAATAAAATTAATTTTTCAGTTAAGTGATACACTATCTGAAATCTAAAAAGTGTCTAAATGGACAAATGGCATTTATAATGACCTGAGACGGTGAAGTTGGTTGCCTAGAGCGGCGAGATCGGTGACCTAGAGCTGCGAGATCAATGGCCTATGATTAGAGGTCGTTGGCTCAACACACCTAAGAGGTCGGTTGCCTAGAGGTCGATGGTGCAACACACTTGGGAGGTCGGTAGCCCATTACCAACGCTAGATGACCCAACACACTTGGGAGGTCAATGGCCCATGACCAGAGGTCGGTAGCCCAACACTCCTAGGAGGTCGGTGGCCTAGGTGACCTCTTCTGCTAATCAATGATGAAAAATAGCTGAATAGGCCAAAACGCACTTTGGTGGGTTCCTAAAAGTAGGAGAGGCTTACACCATCTATATGGTAAGTTTGAACATAAAAGAATAAACTAGTAGTAGTTTTTGTTTTTAAAAAGAAAGCTAGTATTAATTTGAATATTTATATACATATATTTTTTTATTTATACATATATATAATTTATGCAATGGATTTTTAAGAGTTAGGGCTACCACGTCTAATTACTTGCCCTGCCCCACTTCGTAAACAGTAGTAAAAATTAGCTACATGCCCCACCCCATTACTCATTTTTCACTATCCGAACAAGTCAAAATGCAGCGAGTTAGTGTGGATACCAAAAAAAATTTCACCTTGCTGCCATCCCTAGTCTTGAAGAAGATGATCGATTTTTTTTTTTACTATTTCTATATATTTTTGTTAAAATTGATAATAATAATAATAATAGTAATAATAATCTTCTAATGAATGAATTAAATATATCATTTTGAGAAGTTCAAAGATCAAAGTGGTGTCTTGCAAAGTTTAGTGAGCAAAATAACTTTTTGCCAAAAGTTCAAAGGACAAAATGATTTCTATTTCTTACCACGTGGCACTATTCACTCACCCTTAGGGTTTTGGTACTGAACTAAGTTTATCTAATTACCTGGTAAATTTTGTAGAAACATGGATATGCCTTGTATGATTTTGATGTAGAAGAAAACTTAATAGCAATGTGGTATTGTCATATTATGATAGCTAAGGTTTAAAAGTTCAAATTAATTCAATCTTTTAGTTTTATGTTCTTGTGATGAGAAGACAATAGCTAAATTTTTGCTGTCAGAAGGATAGAACTTAAGGTTTGATCCAGACCCCTAAGAGAAAAAAAAAATAGCTTTTTGCAACACTACGACATTGTTCTGGTTAGCAATCTAAACTATGAAGCACTGGTACGATATGCTTTGGATACATATAAGCTCCTCTCCTTAGCATCACAGGTCAGATTTTGCAAGTTGCATTTCCTTCTCAAATTTCACTTTCAGTTTTATTTTTGACTTTTTGCTTGTGTCATTCACAAATGCGTTTTTCATCATAAAGAATGAATAACATTGATTACAAAAAATGAAAATTTTGGCTACCTACTGGAATGAATTCTTGACTGAAACATTGGAAACATAATAAACATTAGCAAATAATCTTTAGCCCATGCCTTTGTCATCTTAAAAATAGCTAAATTTGTGTAAGCTTCTAAAGCATGGTGTGTATATATATATATATATAATTTTTTTTTTCTGGTAGCCTTAGCTAGCTGCAATTTCATATGATATTAAATATATTAGCTACTTTTTCAAGATTGGTTAGAATACTTATTCCCTAGTGAGAGAAACTTAAACGGGCTTATAACAAGGTAGGCCTAGACATGCATTCTTTGTAGGTATTAAAACTGTTTTCAAGTCTATCCAGAGTTTGTTTGTTGTAAATCTATCCTAGTTAGTGTGTTGATGGTCTAAAATTCTACCCTGTGCTTTAATAGCTTGGTTTGTTTTCTGGAAACTTTTCTCACTCTTTTTTCAAATTAAATGAATACGAAAAATGCTGATGCATGATTGCATATGAAATTGAAGTTCTTATGATGAATTTTTAGCACCCAAAAATTGGAGGACGTGGCCTTGTTGGTGCCTATGGATACGTCGTGTAAGTAACGAAAACCAATATGCCCTTTTAAGAATTTTAATTGACATCTTGGTCCTTGCCTCTCTTTTTATGCCCTTTTTGCTGTTGTTGGTTGGTTTTTAGTACTCGTAAGTTGTTGAATATATGTTTAACAACTGTTGAATCGAAGTTGAATGTGTGTTGAACAATTGTTGAATTAAAGTTGAATTGTTTCATAATTCTTGTTTTCTCATATTTTAGTTAGTAAGAGTCTTTTCTATTATTTTAGGTTCGTTTTTAGAATTCGTAGTTTGTTAAATATGTGTTGAACAGCTGTTGAATTGAAGTTAAATCAAAGTTGAATTGTTTTAAAATTCTTATTTTTGCATATTTTAGTTAGTAAGAGTCTTTTCTGCTGTTATTGGTTGGTTTTCAGAACTCGTAGGTTGTTGAATATGTGTTGAACAACAGTTGAATCAATGTTGAATATGTGTTGAACAGTTGTTGAATCGAAGTTGATTTGTTTTATAATTCTTGTTTTTGCATATTTTAGATAGTAAGAGTCTTTTTTGCCGTTTTCGTTTCATTTTTAGAACTCATAGCTTGATGAATATGTGTTGAACATCTGTTGAATCGAAATTGAATTGTTTTTGAAGTGTATTTAGATTATCCAGTTGCTTTAATGACATTATTATATTCCATGTAGGTGGCTCACCTCAATTCATGCTATCCTGAAGTTTTGACATCCTTTATTAGAATAGCAAGAGAATTGTTAGCTGATTCAAAAGCAATAAGAGAATTGTTAGATTTGGGCTGTTTATTGAATATGTGTTGAACAGCTGTTGAATGGAAATTGAATTATTTTGGAATTCTTGATTCTACTTATTTGACAATCAAAATACCTGAGGGTGTGGTAGAGTTGAACGAGTAAACTATACTATTCCAAAGGTAAGTAGACCTTCACGAAGGGTGATGGAGGTTGTTGATGGTGAAGCGGAGACATGATTGTAGTGTTGTAGTGGCTGTCCATAGATGAGTGGTTTGATTTTAGACAAGGATATGTGGCTTTGATTGATGTTAAGAAAGGAGACCAATTTACCTTTGTGAAAGGACCAAAGAAAATTAAGGAATTTGATTGGAGGGTTGTTGTCAAAATAAGAAGTGAAATCAATAGCTCCACTGCATATTAGAGAGGTACAAAGAAAAAAGGTGAGACCTAGATTCATTTTCCCTAAGAAAAGAACAAGAAAAAAAAAATAGTTGTGGCAGCAAAAATTTTAAAGTCCAAGATAATTGTGAGAATGCACAGATGGGAAGGATGTGGAGGTGGTGCGGAGGTAGTAATGGTGGAGAAGGGCATGTAGCAGTGATAAGAGTGGGTAGAGGCTGAAGATGAACTTTGGAATTTTTATATTTTGTATAATTATGAAACAGCCCCTCAACTTCATGAAATAATTGAACTGATCATGAAAAATTGAAATATGTCCAACAAATTTCAAGTAAAATGCAACTGGACCTAAATTTTAAATTGGGTTGAAATTGGTAAGTTAGCATAAAGAATAGGGTAGAATTGCAAGAAAATTTATTTTAGGGTGAAAATGAGAAAAAAAAAGTCACAAAGTTCGGGGTGAAAATCATGTTAGGCCATAGCAAAACTGAAATAGTTATTATAACAATATATTAATCAAATTTAAAAGAACACATTAAATCAAAAGTATTTCGTTATACACATTTGAATTGTGGTACTGTGTTATTGGGATGTATGCCACCATTGTTTGCCATCTCTGATACATATATGATATAAATATGCGTGTTTACATTAGATAAGTATAAAGAACCCACTAAGTATAATGCTTAGCAAGTTTAGTTTCTGCTAAACTTGTAGGTTACAAAAAGACACAAAGGGAACCAGAACAGTCCAATAGAATCAACCTCACCAGAAATACTTGGTATAGCATTTGCTACGCAATAAAAGTCAAATATCAGAACGGACAATAGCATAAATGAGAAAAAAATTTTCTTAGGTAATGTTCTGTATACCAAGTTGCAACAGATGTTGCACATTTAGCTCAGTTAGTAATAGTCGGGTTAAGGGGTGTTACAGAGGTAAAAGGAAGTAAGGATCTACCTCTTGTTGATCTTCCCTCCATTGATCACCTCTATTTTATTTGGTGTGCATCTTTTTTTTTTTTTTAATGGTAAGTGACTTGAAGATTCAACTAACTACTTCAATCCATTCTCACCGCATTAATGAAAGCTTAAGTTTTGATTAGTCCAAATTTGAGCCAGACATGGGCTATTTATAGAGAGTCCAAGGTAGCAAAATTTTTGAAAAGCCCCTGTACAATAGGATTCAATGGGCCCTGTAGATTTCGGAGCCTATGAGCCTTTTAGATGTTCTGGGTCCATCAGCCCAGTTTGGTAAGGGAGTTGAGGTCATGAAGACGATTGCTCCCTTACCAGACGCTATCGGCCCTCCCCTGGACTAGGCATAGGCGATCTTACCCTGAATTCAGGTGAAAACGACCTCTCCACAGACCGAGAGTTGAACCACTTTAACCCTTTGTGGGTCTCGAATCATAGAGAAAGTTTACAGTTGTATAATTCAGGAACCTCATAATTGTTTTGGCCTTGATATTTACATAGAAATTTTGAATTAGTGTGACACAGTAATTTTGCTCATATATGAAATTCGATGAACACAATTGTTTTTCACGCTTGTTTAGCTTACTCATTAGAGCTCATATTTTAGGAAAGTTTTTCAATTTCATTTAAAAATTTATAATTAGATGAAAATTAAAATTATATATAGTAAATTTATTGTAAGGTTAAAAGGGAATAAATTTGCAAAAACGTGTATCACAAAAGCTCAATGTGAAAGTGCAAATGATTGTCCAATATGTCAGGCGATGACGATGAATTTATTACGTTCCTATTTTGTCTATTTCCCATCAATAATAATTAGTAAACCAACCTTATCCATGTCTCATTACCAATTCGTCACGTGACCTTTCAAGATTCCTATCCCATTTTATCTTTTTTTTTTTTTTGCATGGTCCAATTTCTTTGAACGTATAGCTTCATTTTTCACCCTATGGTCCCCAAATGCCAAATTCCATAAATCATGGCTTTGTATGAGAAATTTTCACTAAAAGGCCGTCTATTTTAGGTTGCTAAAAACTAAAGTTCGTGAACTTTCTTACTACCAAATAAATATCCAAACATTTTTTTTTAATTTAGAGATCCTGCTTTTAAACACCAAATCAAGGATCGATTAATCCGGATTTGAGCAAAACAAAATTGCTAAGAGCATCAAAGTTCTCTTTACCGAATATAAAAGTAATTGCATTCTCAAGACTTGAATTCAAAATCTTTAATTGATATGAAACAATATCTAAAAGATTATAAATAACTACATTGCAAATCCTTTTAAAAATTACAAGTATAATTCAGGGACCCTCAATTCGTTCACATCATGTCACTCCCATTTATGCATCAAGAAAATGGGTATCATATCTATTTTCCAAATATATTTTACAAGTTCAAATTTCTATATTGAACATATTCTATATTGATTCCTGAAAGTCCAGATATTAATTAGTTTGATTTGTGTCAAGTACGAACTATTTATAGAGAATCCTAGGTGGCGAAATCCAAAAAAATCTCTTTATCCAATAGGATTGATTGGGCCCCTTGGATTTCGAAGTCCAGTAGAGTTTGAAGCTCCATCAGCCGATTGTGTAGGATGATTGAGGTCGATAGGTGACCTCACTCCTCAAACTAGTGCTCGGGCAACCTGGGTCTATATCTGGTAGAGGCATCCTTATTCTAAGTCCAGGTGAAGGCGACCTTACTCCGTGCGGAGGCCGAACCATATAGGAGGCTTACAATTCCATATGGAAAAAGCCCTTTATTATCTCAAACAATATCATCTTTTATCATTAATAATAGCCAACAATAATGTCCTTTCAACTACAAAATTCAATAAGTGGCATTCATATCATCACAACCAATTGTAGTTGCACCAAATAATTAATGGATTTGTTAAGGTATATGTCCACATCATTTAATTGATATAATTTTTTAATGTGTGTTACACGTATCTGCTTATTTAATTATTCGTTATTTGATTTTGTGACACTTCAAATATTTAATTATATTTATTAATTAAATGTATAAGTTATTTAGAAAATTATAATTAAGTTAGAAAATAATTTATTTATTATTTTTTATAATTTAAATTTTAGAAAAAGATAATTACTTAGTGGTATTTATAATTAAAATATCATTTTTTATTGAAGTATGATTTGAATTTAATTAATTAGTAATTAAATTAATATTTGTTTATAAAATATAATTTGAATTCAATTAATTAATAATCAAAATAGTATTTTATAATATAATTTAAATTTAATTAATTAATTATAAATAAGTATATATTATTTCTCATTAGAATATAATGTGAATTTACTTATGAATAATTATATATTTTTTAATTGTAATATAATTTAATTTTAATTAATTATTTAATAATTAAAATAATATTTTTATTAAAATATAATTTAAATTTAAATACTTAATAATTAAACTAGAATTTCTTATTATTACATTCAGTTTATAATTAACAATGGCAGTACTCTTTCAAAATATATAGAATTAATGAATTTAAGAAAAATGTTATCTATTCATCTTTTTTATTTTGGATTTTTTTGGTCAAATGCACATTATAGATTTGGTTATTGAGATATTATGATAGGAAAGAAAGAACCCAATAGCGACCCTTATGGTCAAGAAATTAATTTAATACCATAATAATTAGATAGAAAATTTCCATCAAAAAATAATTAGATAGAAAATTCAATGTAAAATGATTTTTTTTTTTTGAGAGAAAATTAAAGAACATGTGTATCATGGTGAGAGATTATAGAAGATGAATTATTGAAGCCAGTCACGCATACCTAGGGAGAACATTAGGGTAGATCAAGTAAATTTGGGTTGAACTTTGGCCAAATTAAACTGTATGTGAAATTTTTTTTCTTAGCCGAATTGGCCAAATTACCCTATTTGGCTGATGTGGCCGATTAACCGAATTTCACAATTAACTTCAAACTAACCGAATTGGCCGAATTAGGGACCGAATTTTAGAAAATTTGGCTAGCTTTTATATGTATAAAATACTTTTTCTTTTATATAAAATAAACGGTTAAAACGGATAATTCAGCCAAACAACCTTTTATCGAATATTTTCGAATTGGCTGAATTCTTATAAGTTCTTGGTCGAATTAATTTTTCAAATATTTTACTCAAATTGCCCGATTTGGCCCAGCTATTTACTCACCCCTTGGCATATCCCCTTGTCCTAAGGACCTCAACCAAAGACATTATGAAATTGACTTGGAATGTGCCAACATATATATATTTTTTAAAATAAGGAATGATTATTATTTAATGTCTATACTTGTTCATAATATATAATTTAATTTTATATTTTTATATTGTTTTAATACAATAAAAGATTTTTTGAAAAAATTACTATTTCATCATTGATATATGACTATGATTATTCTGTTATCACTACCGCTTGGCCTAAATATACAATTTAGTCACCACACCATTAACTTTAACATTTTACTGTTAATTTGGCAATAGTAGACATAAAAAATTACAGAATTAGCTCCTCATGTTGACTTGAATTTTCATTTTTACTTTTTTTGCAGTTTTGTGGCTCAATATCAATGCACATTAATTATTTTTTCCAAAAACTCCACTTTCATATTTAATAATTGTGAGATCAGAATATAAAAATTTGAAATCATAATATAAAAATATATTAATATTAATAAAGACCTAAAATAATTTGACGGACAAAGTTAAAAGTACCTACTAGTTTATGGAAGGAATAAAAGTAAAAAACTTAGATACTTTAAAGGTTAAATAATTTTAACGATGTGTCAGGTGCAAACTCAAGAAAAGCTGTTATCTCAATTTTGAAATCGCAAGCTGCCGCCCAACCACTGTTGTTTCAACAACCACCGGCTATCACATCCACAACTCCATTTTTGGGCATTTTCATTAGTTGTATTATTGTATTTTCAATATATTTATTCATTATTTGTAAGGATAACAAATATAATTAATTAACATTCATTGAAGTTCGTAAAAAAAGTTTACTTAAAGAAAATATGTATATTGTCCAAATCTAATTGAAAAAATGAGACTCTATTTTGGGACTCTAGAAAGTGAAAATGGAATTGCAATTTCAGAAGAGGGGCAGTATTTTTTACTAAAATATACTAACTTACCTTCGGGACATCCGAAAAACATTTTATAAAATATTAATTTTATTATTTATTTCTTAAAATTTTTCTGCAAAATGATGCACTTAAATATTCTTCGTAAACTACTTAGGCCTAGCCCAAAATGTTAATCCAAGTTAATCAAGTAGTTAGGTGGTCTGACGTATATATCATATTAAATCTTAATTAATATTTGATGTGGGATCTTACTCTTATTTTAATTGGAAAAAAATTAGATAAATAAAAAGAAAAAATAAAAATAAATAAACAAACTATATATATATATATATTATGGAATATAACAAATTCTATATTTTTTAAAGTACTTTCACCACTTTTTCGATTTTAATTTAGCAAAAGATATGAGATAAACATTTCGATCACATACTATATTAAAATTCTTATTTTTAATTCATAATCGAATCGCAAATGAACATGATCATAAATAATAATAATAATAATTTATTTAGGTGTAGTAGCAACTAGTCATAAAAAACGATATTAACGAACATCTAAATCGAGTATAAATATTTTCTCGAAACTACTAAATTAATTAATTTATATAATATATTATTTTAATTATTTATCTAATTAGTTTGTATTAGTTCATAACTTATAAAATATGTTATTTTAATTATTAACAATCACAAAATGTTTAAGTAATTTTATAGTTAAAATTATTATACAATAAAATATTCATATAATTAATAAATTTAATTAAATAAAAAATTACAAAATTGACTAACGAATTTTCAAAATGAAAATAAATGTTTAAATAAAAAATATATTTCTATAAATTTTATTTTTTAAAAAAAAAAATTAAAAATTTTATTATATTCATATAATTTATAATATTTCTAAAATTTTATTATTTTTTATAAACTTTATTGTTGTCAATATTATAATTAATCAAATTAACAACAATATCAATAATGAGAATATAATACGAATTAATGTGTACTAAAACAACCTAGTCTACTTAAATAGCTGGCAGTGGAATGGAATTAATTGTTGTTCCTATTTTATTGAAGTGTAAAAGTGAATGGAAGAGATCAATTGGAACTACCCCATCGCTGCCTGAATTAATTTCGTCATACATTAATCTTCTTATGTGCACACAAACACTTTTTTCATACCTGCCTGATAGGTTATAATTAGTTCCACTTTATTATGTTTAATTTCCTCGTATTCTTGTTATATTATGTGCTTAATTGTAGAAATTATTTTTATTTTGATTTAGGAGGTAAAATGTGGATGTAATGGCGAAAAGCAAGTAAAGAGCGTATTTTTAACCTTCCATGTGAAAATCAAGTCTTTTGGAAGAAAAGTAAAAAAATGGGTAGCAGATCATTTTTAACAAGGCGTGACCACGTCTTGTAAGAGAGGACCAGTTGGAACAAATTGAAGAAAAGGAAGAAATTGAGCAGGAGATCATCTTCAACAAGGCGTGACCACGCCTAGTGAACTACGACTATATGGAAGAAAACGTGAAGGACGTGGAATTTTGGAGCCAAATTCTGAATTGACCCACTTTTATGTTATTTCCACTATTTTGGAAGTTTTGGACAAGGGAAATACCTTCGATTTCATTTAGAATTTTATTTGTTAATATTTTCCTTTTTATTTTAGCTTTCCTAATTAGATTAGGATTTACATTAGGAAATTGACTTTGGTGAGAAAAAGGAATTCTTTGGGAGCCTAATTTTACCTACTTAAGGACTCCTATTTTTGCAGAGACACGGACGTTTTTCTGGAGATTTCGAGCAGCACAGGATTTTCTTTCTACAAGTTTTGTTCTTTTTTCCACCATGAGTGGCTAAGTCCTTATTTCTTATTCAAGGGTAAAATCGATTCCAATTATAATTTTATGAGGCTTGTGCTTAAATCAGAATTTCTTCAATCCAAGTAATCTTTATTTTCTTGTTCTTATTCTATGAATTATTATATTGATTAAATTGACGCCTTAATTCAATATTTATTTTTCTATCACTAATCAGAACTTCTTCAATCCAAGTAATCTTTATTTTCTTGTTCTTGTTGTCATGCATCATGGGGC
>CATIWJ010092890.1:0-31034 GCA_949640765.1 Croton laevigatus | reverse complement strand
ATAATACTTAACTTAAAGTAAAATCACGTATTATTACCTTTTCTACTTTTTAACTTAATAATTAAAACATAAAAATCACAATTAACATAAATCATCAATTTCAGATCAACTCATTAACAAATTTAATAATGCACAATATTTAAAACCATGCATAAAATTTAAAATTGATCATAGTTAAAGTATCAAACCTGGTCTCCAGCACTATTGTTTCTACTCTTTAATTTCTCTCATACTGTCCTTCATCCTTATATTAACCACAATAAAATAATTTCGTATTAATTACTATTGTTAAATTTTTATATATTAATTTCTCTTAATTTATTTCAATTATAATTCCTTGACATTATTCTAAATATTCGTTAATTTATTATAATTAACGATTCATTTAAGTCCAGTAATTAATTTAATCCAATACTATTAGGTTTTAAATTCAAATTCTATTCAAATATCTCTTTAATTAATATTATTAATAATTAAATTCTATTAGTTTAAATTGCAAAAATTTACTTTTTCGATAGTTCGGAGCCTCGGATTAAAAAACGGAGTCCAAATTCGGGTTCAGCACGTCGAAACGATGCAGAATAAGTCTTTCAAAAATTTTCGCCAGAGGTGGAATATTCCGGTCGCTGGAGGAGTATTTCAGTCGCCGGAGGAGTATTCCAGTCACCGGAATCTCGCCGGGCAGCCGCTGTTCCCGCCGAAAAACTACAAAACACATCGGATTTTGAATCCGAGTACACCGTTAGCTTCGTATCGCTGCAAGGAAACCCAATATGCTATCTAATCTAACCGACAATTGGTCGTTTGACCGGAAATTTACAAAAACCGAACTAACATTCCTGAAAAAACACAACTTCCAATTCTGATAACCAAATCAAACAATCTCAACATCAAATGAAAGCTAAAGAAGAGATGATTAAGAATTTACCGTCGAATTGAATAGAAAAACACCCGAAGGCGTCGGATTTTGCATCGAAAAAATATGATGTTTGAACGCGTTTTTCATTCCAGCAACAGATCTGGTAAAAACTCAACACTATCAGGAAGCTCTCGTCGTGAGGAATCCAGATCAGGTCTCTAAAGCTCCGTCCGACCACCGTGGCGGCCGAAATCTTCGCTGGAAGCTTCAAGCGTCGTTTGTCTTTACTTACCAGAAATGACTTTGTCCGGCGGCAAAACTTGCATCAACCAGAAGCCCAGCTCATGGTGAGTCCAAATCAGTGATCAAAGTTGCCTAACATGGCCGGAGTTGGCCGGAAAAAGGCTCCAAAAGTTTCAGTTCTTCCTCTCTCTTGCGACCCGATCTCTCCCTCTCAAATCTTCAGCTCGCCGGAGCTAAGGAAGAAGAAAGTGAAGAGGATTAAGGCTAGTGGTGGCGTCTGGCCGGCGTTGCTCGCCGTTGCTGGTGTGAATAGCAGTTTTGTGCTCATCAATGGTGGAAGGAACGAAATGGAGAAGGAGGGGACGCGTTTGGCATTTTGGGTTTTCACTAACTCTTTTTTTTAAAATAATAATAATAATAATAATAATTATTATTATTATTATTATATTTAAAATATCTTTTAAATTCAAAATACTAAAATACCCTTAACTGTTCTCTAAATTTACGCAAAACTATTTAGACTATAATATCCTCAATATATTTTATTATTACCCAAAATACCCTTAGTTTAAAAATTTTTAAAATACTCCTCAAAATGAATTTTGTTTTCAAATTAGTCCTTTTATTTAAAAATCGATATTTTAAAATCACTCAAACATATTTTTCAAAATAATTTTATTTCTAAAATAATCCGTTATTAATTAAAATCAACATTTTTAAAAAAATTAGGGTGTTACAATTTGATTAGAAAAAGCGCCTATTCATTGTTCAACGTCCGGTCACCGACCGAGGTGCTTGGCAGATAAATGATATCTGATATGGAAATTTATTCGGTAATTCCAGTACTAAAGTTCTGTGATTATTGGATATTTTGTAACACCCTAATTTTTAAATGATGACTTAAAGGACTAATTTAGCAATAAGATATTTTTAAGGATGTTTTGGTCATTGGAAATTTTAAAAGTAGAATTAAGTTTTAAAAATATTAAATTTGGAATTTAGATATCACGACGAGTAATTTGAGTATAAGTTTTATAGGGTTTAGTTACAAATATAATTTTCAATTTTTACTGACACCAGTAAAATGCATTGAAACCGTAAGTTGGAATTTACCCCAGAAAATTTGACATAAATTATGGAAATAGTTAAGGGTATTATAGTCCAATAATTATTAGTAAATAGATAAAATAGTAAAGGACAATTTAGTTATTTTAAGTAAAGGATATTTTTAATAAATAAATTAATATAATTAAAAAAAATGAAAGTGATGGTTGATGGATTTAGAAATTATAAATGCAGTGTATCAAGTGCTAGAGGGGAGGAGAAACAGATTCAAAAAAAAAAGAAAAAGAAAAAAAATATAATATAAAATCAGAATTTCCATTTTTGTAGGGGAGGGAATTGTTTAACTTATATGATATAAAGTAACTCTTTTCATAATTATTATTTTTTTAAAGGTCTAAGTTCAGGACCCAATCCGTATGTCCTAATAAATTCAGATGCAAAACTATATAACTTAATAAGTTTAGGAGCCAAACTGTAAGAATTATTAAATTCAGGGGCTATTCTGTATGAATTAATAATTTTAGGCACCAATTTGGGAAACTATCAAAATTCAGGGCCAATCTATAACCCTAAAATTTTCGGGTACCAGAACGGGAGAAGAAAAAGACAGAGGGCCAAAAAATGAAATTATTTCATCTTCTTCCTCCAAACCCCTTAGGCGCAGCCCGAAGCTCCTCCTGCACCAGCCGTCTACCGCGCCGCCAGCCACCGGACCAGACGTCGTCTAGCAACGCTCGTCGCCTCCTTTCGCCATCGAACACCTTCCAGTGGCCGGAAAACCGAAGAGAGATCGACGAGGAGCCGGATTGATTTCTGGAAATCGATTCCAAGAGCTCCTTCCTGCCACTCCCTAGCGCCGCCGCATCGACAATGATCAAAATCGCCAGAGATGGATAAACGCAGCCCAAGACCCGATCCTCAGCAATCCAACGTCGGCGAAACCTCCGGACTTAAGCACGGCCGGATGATGAAGAAGAACTGATGTTCTTCGTTCTTCAACTTGAATTAATTTTTTTTTTAATTCAACCAAAATTAATAAAAAAAAAAAAAAACTAGAAATTGATCCAAATCAATTTGATCCAAAAACAAAGGTACAAAATTGATCCGAAATCACGAGATCGGATCCCAAATCAATAAAAATTGCAAGAACTATACATCAATCAATAGATTGAAAAATAAAAATTCACCAATAATCAAACATGAAAGGGTTTGATACCTCTTTTAAGAAAAAAATTCTAAATAAACTTTAAACATCATGTTCAATTATTAATATATAAATTGAATAGTAGAAGCGTATATATCTTTATTGTAGCAATCGATCCTTAGTTTTTTATATAAGAGAGAATAGAATGGAGTTAGGAATTTGATATATTAACATCATAACTTAAATGTTCTTTATATACTGATCTAATAGAATCATATTAAGCCTAATTGGTTGTTAACCCGATATTCTCTCACTGTTTGAAGTCTACAAATTTTCACAATTTACATAAAATTAAACCCACTTGAAAAAATAGCATATTTAATATCTTAGCCACCAAATAGAAATTAAACAGTGACATATTTAAAAGCCTCACTCTTTTCCCTCAAAACACTCTACTCGTATAGAACAAGAAAAAGGTTTTTCTATTTCTTTCTTACACAAAAGCAAAAGTAAAAAAAGACAAGACAAGCTCCATCTTGGCCGCGCCGCTTGCGATGGAAACTGAAATACAACATAAGAAGCAAGTTCATCTCTTTTATTGCGGGGAATGCGAAGAGCTTGCCCGTAAAGTTGCTGCGCACTCTCCCCTCATCACCCTTCAATCCATAAACTGGAGGTCCGTTTTTTCCCTTCTTTTATGCTTTCTTTTTCTTTTCTTTCGCTACCTGAACTGAATATGTTGTTGTTTTTGTCATGTATTATGTTTCACAAATACTGGAAATGAGACTGTAATTTTCTCTTGGAATCTTGAAAAAAAGGCCAAACAGGGGTTACAGTCTTTTCCTTTATTTAATTCAAATCCTCAACCCTATAGAAACTCTTAACAGATATTTTGCATGCTTTAACTTTTTTCCTATAAGTTTGTTTACTCCACAAACTAAAGAATCGGTGTATTTACTTGATGATCACAAGTGGGTTGGGAATTGGGTATGCGAATTCACTGATGTTTTTATGTGAAACTTTTCTGGCTCTAAAGAATTCCCTCCTAAACCTATACTCATATGATAATCTACCTTTCTTGATCCTTCAAGTCCAAAGTTTATTGGTGCAAATTTTCTGTGATACTTTATAATATGCTAAATTTCATATAGAGCTTCTTGATATATGTATTCTTATGTGATATGGAGAATTGATGAGTTCTTGTACATTTATCAGGAATTTTGATGATGGATTTCCAAATCTTTACATAAACAATGCCCATAACATTCGAGGACAACATGTTGCCTTCCTTGCAGCTTTTAGTTCCCCCGGAGTTATCTTTGAACAGCTTTCTGTCATATATGCTCTCCCAAGGCTGTTTGTTGCTTCCTTCACTTTAGTTTTGCCATTCTTTCCAACTGGATCCTTTGAGAGAATGGAAGAAGAGGGGGACGTTGCAACTGCATTTACCATGGCAAGGATATTGTCCAATATTCCTATATCAAGAGGTGGTCCCACTAGTCTAGTTATATATGACATACATGCCTTGCAGGTTTCGCCCCTCCTCTCTCTCTCTCGGCACCCCCGCAAACCCCAAATCTTTATTCTTACTGAAAAGAAAAAGTGAACTTAGTATAGTTATACACATTGGTCTTTGCTGTTCTGAGATTTTAGTGTCTACACTACAGAAATGAGTATTATTTCTGTCTCATTATATACATATTTGCTCCTACTTTGTGTTATAAAATGGATTCAAAGAAACACTTTTATATTGGTTTGCTGTTGTGGCTTTCTTTTGTAATATTTCAAACATTACCTTAGGCATATGATCTATAAACAAGAACTAGTATTGACAACTATGGTCTAAGAGAAAACCTTCTGCATAAACTTAAAGAAGATCTAGATCAACTGCACAATGCATGTTCTTTGTACACTCATCACAAATATGTATCTGTGTGTAAGTGCCCTTTTGTATAATTTTTTTTGTGGCGTGTAAATTAAAAAAGAAAAGATCTCTGCACAAAATTGTGTGCTTTTCCATACACAACTTTGTCTTTCTTCTAGAAAAATGAAATGATAAGGTTGCATGTGTGCTCTTTTTTTAGTTTTTCAAAAAAAGCCCCCTTCCCTCCATTGTATATTGAAGTATCATTAAAATTAATTGATGTATATGAAGAGGAAAGGGTGTGATTGAATCTTGATGATAGCTTCCAAAAGTTATGGTCTATAGATATATTGTGTTGTAATCCCAGTAACAAATTGCTGTTAATTTACTGGCTTATTTTTATGATCTTTGAGATTTTAATCATGCCTTGGTTGATGTTTAATTTGTTCCTCCAGTGGCTTCTGTTTTGCCTTGTACCAACCAGTGCATAATGATATTATGTCATTCAGTATCTAAAGTATCACTGAATTGTTTTTGTGGTCTTCTTTTTGTTAACGTTAAAACATTTTCTTTGTCTAAACTAAAGTAACTTTGATATTTGATATCCAGTAATGTGCCCCTTATTTCAGGAAAGATTTTATTTTGGAGACCATGTGTTACCTTTGTTTGAGACTGGGATTCCTTTGCTAAAGCAACGTCTTCACCAGTTTCCTGAATCCGATAAGGTTTATTATATTGCAAACTTGCTTATTGTTTGCAAATATGTTCATTTTATTAATGTTGTTATAATTATAGCTTCAGTCTAAAAAATTTACACCATTGTCGTGGCTTGCAATGAGTTATTTTTTTAATACTTGTGTTGTCTTTCAGATTGTGGTTGCATTTCCAGATGATGGAGCTTGGAAAAGATTCCACAAGTTGTTGGATCACTTCCCCATGGTTGGTTCAGAATTTTTGCTGAAATGTCAAATATATCCCCACTTGTTGCATGGTCACAGTAACTCTTGTTGTTGATGCTAGGTGGTGTGCACAAAGGTACGTGAAGGTGACAAGAGGATAGTTCGAATAAAGGAAGGAAATCCAACTGGTTGTCATGTGGTTATTGTTGATGATTTGGTACAATCTGGAGGAACACTTATCGAGTGTCAGGTAAGTCTTTTTACTTTTAATTCTTTTTTGAATGAAAACCTAGACTTGTTCTTTGAATATTTTCCTTTTTCTATATCGGAAGGTCGGGGTCTTTATTGTGTTGTGTTCAACTTCTTGTATTCTGTCAAAATTACTTAAAATGTTTTCCCTCATTGCATTAGTTGGTTTATGTAACTATTGTTTGTTGTAGAAGACTGAATATTCTTGCATGATTTTTGTTTTTCTCCTTGATTCATGATTTATAAATTTCCGAAGTTTCTTTGTTTTCTGAAGTTCTTGCCAAAAGCTGTGCCCTCATTTTACTTGAGCTGCCTAATTTCTGAATGTGATTAATAATTTTAGGTTTCAAGTATGTCACCTTTTTTCTTTTTCTTTTTTTTTTTTTTTTGTGTCATGACTATCAACCTATTTTATAGGTGTAAGCTAGAATCTCACTGGACTAATCAACCCTTACAAACTTTTTCCAAGAGTATTTTGATCACCTCTTTGTTTAGTTGCTTTTCTCTTCTTCTTTATCATGCATCTCCTCTTTCCTCTACCATCTCGTAAAGGAATTATATCCAAGACACATTGGTGATTTTACAAGTCACAGAATCTAGACTTTTGACTGAGTTAGTTAAGTGAGATAATTGGGAAATGTTAGAAGTTTGACTAGAATAGGGATTACAAAAGCAGTTGAACGTGGCCATTTGAATTTTGCAGCTGGTGTTCATGGGTGACAGAGATGGCTTTTGGAGGGAATTGTAATTCGATCCACATATTTAAAGAGTGGTTTTCATTTTTTTTGGATTGATAAATACAAGTTTGAAGGAATTAGAGCTTTATTTATTTATTATTTGGTTTGAAGTTAAGTTCACCACTAGAATAGCTTAGTCCCTTTAAAGACATGTTTGCAAAGTAAAGTGGATTGCAGTAGGGGTAGTTGTAATGATGGTTTAGTTCTAAGAATCAAATTAGTTTGGAGTTAGTTGGGGTGTCAAAATGAATGTGCGTTTACATAAATAGTTTTGGCATTTCTTGTTGACTGCATATGTAAACGCCTTTTTTTTTTATCTCCAGAAAGTACTGGCAGCTTATGGTGCAGCAAAAGTTAGCGCGTATGTGACCCACGGTGTTTTTCCAAAGGGATCATGGGAACGTTTTACTCGAAAAAGTGATGGTAAGACCTAAATTTTAGAACTCATACATTTCCGGATCATTAGTTTGGAACTGAGTGTCTCATTTTGTTTGAAAAGGCACAGGCAGTGCATTCGCCTACTTTTGGATCACAGATTCGTGCCCTCTTACTGTCAAACACATTGCGAATAAAGCTCCATTTGAAGTTTTGAGCCTCGCCGGATCCATTGCTAATGCTTTGCAAATATGAACAAGTATTTGAAATTGAAGCCTTTTTAATTATATCATCAACAATGTTGATTTCTGTAAAACACTATCCCGTTGAAAGGGTATGTTGGCATTTGACCCTCATATAATAAACATTTTTTACTATTATTGCTTTGCGGCCTTTCGTATGAAAAATACCTTTAACTTTGGTCAATTTTTTAATTAAAAATTTGAAAGAAATGATTGATAATAAAATTTTGAAATAGGGATTTTTTTCTTTTGTTGTGAGGTTGAGTCAAACCAACCTTTCTTCTTTTCCGGCATTCCAGTTCAAATTTCCAATAATGTCAACCCAAAATAAACTCAATTACCTCTTTCTATTAGCTTCGGAATTGTAGAAATTGCAGAAACTCTCATCCTCCATCTCTGTCGTCAGAATCGCACCAGCACTAGCCATCCTCACCATCGCGGACTCCACTTTGAGACCGCTTGACATGCATTCATCTCAACCGCCTCTTTCAAATTCAGCTCAAGCCATAGCCAACTAATTTGGAGGTTTGTGATCCCTCAAATTATCTTCATTTTGTACCTTTTACCTGATGGAAATCTTTTTATTCTTGCTAAAAATCGATCCTTTTTTTTTATTAATTAAGATTTTAATGAATATATGGTGGTCCCGACAATTTTAATCTAAACTGGCGACGACAAAGCAGTTGAGAGAGCATTCATTTGTTGATTTGAGAAATTGGATTGTGTTGAATATGTGTTTTTTGTTGAGCCCTTTAGGAAAAGCCCCGATCCTCTTATTACATTTCTCCTCTCACCATTAAAACTCCTCTTTCTCGTTTGATAGCTTTTCGTTACTTCAAAAACGCCAAAAGTGCGTATTGATGCTATTTGCTTGTGATTTGCAGAGGTATGTATGATGGACAACAATGGAATAGAGCAAAGAAAATAGTCGATCGATTTCAGTTTTGACTACGGCTAAAAGGGCTTGCTTGATTTGATATTTCCTAACTTGCTGGCTAAAAACCAATTGAATTGTCGTAGCAGCAGAGGTTGCCCATAGCAGCAACCGTGCGTCGTTCACCGTTAGCAAACCATCGACGACTAGTCTTTTTTTTGTTTTTTTGTTTTAACTAAGTTCTTTCAAACATGCAGCGATAAACATCTGTGTTTGCTGGACATGAAGAGCAAAGATAATTTGATAATAAAGAAGATGATAACGAAGAAGAAATAGAAGGTTTTAATATGGAGTTTTTCTAATAGCTAGAGGCGGCGGTTGGGCTGTAAATGAGCCAAATTGCTCGTGACTCACTCGGTGCTCTGCTCATGAAGTGCTCATTCATGTTCGTTCGTTAGTTAAACAAGCCAAGCTCAAGCTCAATAACCGAGCTCGTTTAAATAGATGAGCCGAGCTCGAGCTTGCTTCATTAGTTCACAAACTGATTCACGAACTATATCGTTCACAAACACGGGCTCGCCAACAGGCCCAACATATATACATATATAAGCTAAGTCATAAATCCTAAAATCATTACCTAAAAGTTTTCTTTGGCCGCCCAACCTCTCTTCTGCCTCTCTTCTTTCACTGAGCAACAACCCTTCAATCTTCTTCACCTGTTTGCCATCAAATGCTTATATAACAGGTAACCCCAAAACTTTGTCCCTATTTTATTCAATTTCTTTCTTTGTTTTTGGTAACCTAGTTTCAATAGTCTCTTTTTTTTTTTTCTAACATAGATACTTTATTTATTGAGAACTGTTTGTACAATATAGGATATTTGTTTGTGTATATTTATTATTTACAAAACTCAAACTTAATGTTGCAAGTCTGTGTCCACGATTGTTGCATTTCCTGGAAATGTAAACAAAAGATGTATTCAAACATTGAGACAACAAGAATCTCATGTCCATAAAACCTATTGATCCAGCTTCTACCTTCCTTCAATGGCATTCACTATTAGTTTTGAATCAATTTTAACAATGCAATTAGACCATCCCTTTTCATTTATCAATTCAAAAGCTCGCTGGACTCTTAGAGCTTCCAAGATGAGAGGGTCATGTATGAACCTGTGCTGCTTCAATCTCCAGCCAATAACATTACTAGAGTGATCCCGAACCACCATCCCAATCGCTCCATAGCTATATTTTGAATCCATTGTAGCATCTACATTAATCTTTAGTGAGCCTACTATGGGAAGAGACCAAACCTGCAAACTATGATTAGAAATTGAAGTTGGAATCTCTTTAGTCTGTTCTACCTCTGTAAATTCTTGCCAATAACAAATGACATTCTTCTCCACCTCTTGACTGTTTTGAATTTTGTTTTCAAAAGCACTGCATTTCTATGTTTCCATATAAGGCCCATAAGATAGAAACCACCAAGGTCTCATTTTGCCATTCTTTTTTATTCGGATTAATAAGCTTCAACACCTCATTAAAAGTTGAGCCGAAGACTGCCCCTAAATCACATCCATTCGAAGGCCAATGGGGGGAGAGAACCATACTGCCATAGCAAAAGTGCATCTGAAAAAAAAAAGTTAGAGTTCATCTTTAGGTTGGTGGGAAAAAAAAACAGCTGTCTAAACTATTAGGAATTCTCTTAATAAGATATACACTAACTGGGAGGCCCCCTGAGAATCATCCGCTAGAGAAAAACTTGTAATTTCCTTGGGATTTTTAGTCTCCATATTTGCTTCCACTGGAAGGAAATGCTGGACTAATTTGGTTCACCTACCTGTAGCAATTTTACTGCCATTTTATATCCTAATTTTAACGAATAAAACCCGTCCCTAGAGTGATTCCACACTAAGACATTTGGTCTCTCCATTTTGTAGCTAAAGGCATATCAAAAATGGCTTGAGCATCAATTGCACTAAAGTTCCTTTCAATCTTCTGTTTATCCCATTCTCTCCTTGCCCTATCTATTTAATTGGTGAACCCAGTAAATCACCTATCACGGTTCTGAATTGCCTCCGTAATGCATGAATTATTATTTATCATTCAATATGAATTCATTTTTGGACCTTATATAGCCTTTACATGACCTAAAAAACCATATCTTAAAAGAAAAACATACTCAACTTATGGAAACATATTCAACTTATGAAAACATATTCAACTTATGGACCTTAATTTGGACAGTCCCTTAATAAAGCAATAAAACTAAATTACTCTAATGATAAGACTAAAACTAAAATGAACTTAAGCAAGCTCAATAAGTAAGTCAATTGTAAAGTTGGACTTGAATTAAGTAAGTTCATTGTAAAGTTGGACTTGAATTAAGTTGTAAATAACTTTATTTGGTCTTGTCTTCAAGCATTGCATTCCTTGCAACCTAATTAACAAAATTTTTGCTGCCTTGTGAAGACTCTATCACTATTATTCTCCCTTTGTTGGAGAAAATTTGCCCTCGAGTTTTAAAATGTTGAAGTAGTAAAGAAAAACAACTTTGAATCATTCGTTTTTCCTTCTTCAACTTTCGCTCACCTTTCTTTTTCATTGGCTTTGCTTGGCTTTCTTCTTCTTTGGCTCTTTTAACTTTATAAGTTTTGGACTTGATTTCTGCAAAAAGATGTTGGAAAGAAAAAAATTCCTCACACACTCCCTTACTTGTTTCGCTGCAAATTAAGATGTAAGGACTTGTGTTTCACTTTAAAAGGCTTTTACCTCTAATAAGCTCACCAACTCTTTCCTTTTACCACATTCACACACATGGTTTTTCTTATTTGGATCAATCTCTGTGGAAAAGTAACAGACTTTAATTTTTTTTTTCAAATTTTTTCTTTCTTTTCTTCTTAGATTAAAATTGACTTCTCAATGATTTTAACGACTCAAAAATTGTAACAAATGGATAAAATCAACAAAGATATGCCAATTCTAATTTTATGCAAAAAGAAGTGAAGAATAAGAATACCTGATTTTTTTAGATGATTTTTTTTTTTATAATCACAAACATTAAATTTGATTTGTAAACTTCTTAATTGATGAAAATAAATCAAATCTACCAAACACACAAAAATCAGAATTTAAAGAGACGAAACTATTTTAGATAAAGAGGACACAAAGAAACACAGGGAAAATAAGAGATAAACGTAGAAGAACAATAAGAACTCAGAAATGAAAAGGATAAACCCTGATCTAGAGTCAAAGCTCTGATACCAAATGATAACGGAATATCCAAGAATAAGCCTGAGAACCCTTTTGATTACCACGGATCCCTACAACATTAACTTTAAAACCCCAATAGCAATTTAATCTTAACCCCTAAGAAAATGTGATCAAAGATCTAGAATAAATAAAGGAAAACTTATTCCTAAATTTCAGATTCGAAACACTCCACAAAAAGATGATCAGTCGACTTGAATGTTCCTTAAACAAGCATTCTACTCAAGAACACAACGATAAAGGCAAAAAGCCATAATATTAATAAACTCAAAACATCATTATTATCATTTAATATAAATTCGTTTTTGGGCCTTATATAGCCTTTACATGACCTAAAAAATCATATCCTAAAAAGAAACATACTCAACTTATGGAAACATAATCAACTTAGGCAACATACTCAATTTATGGAAACATACTCAACTTAGGAAACATACTCTATAACACCCCTTTTAGACCTACAAATGAGCCCAGAAGGAATGTTACATCCCGGGTTAAGAGTCGGTTATCCTATATCCTTAGCCTAATTTTTTTTCTCTTCGCATGCATAGATTAACATATATAACATTCAACATATAAACACTTCTAACATTTTCTCCTTATATCCTCTTCCTTAACAAGCCCATGCACTTTTATATCATCACATCCACTTATAACTAGAAAATAACTATTACATAACATACTAGTACAAGGCTACTACTAAGTTTTTTACATATTATAGATGTACGTGCCAAGCTCTAGACAGAATACAAAATATAGCCTGAACTTGTGTCAATATACTAGTACAAGGCTAGTACTAAGTTTTTACATATTATAAATGTACATGCCAAGCTTTAGACAGAATACAAAATATACCCTGAACTTCTGTCGTGAATGTGCTGAGGCGGCTGGCTAAACTTCTACTCTACTGCTCTTCAACCTACGAGTTTAAACAGGTAAACTTGCTGAGCAAACTTTGCTCAGTGAGTACTTTAACCGAAGTTTGATATAATAAAACAGTAATTGAAAACATTAAAATAAAGCACTCCTGAAAACGAACTTTAATAAATAAATGAACAACTTGCAAGTAAATCATTGAAAGGTTTAACATTTATTATTTTTGCTTTAGTGGCATTGATCGAACTAAAGGATAAGGATGTGGTTCTTTAGGGTACCTTGTATACCCGAAATCACATTAGAGTACCTTATATACTCATATTTTCGTACGAACACCTTGTATACTCATCTTTGCATGTGAGTACCTTGTATACTCATGCACATATCAACATAATAATAATCAATTTCTATACCGCAGGGGTGGGTGGTAGCCTAGATAGTCAAGATGCTTGCCTCTAGCCTTGAGTTCTCAGGTTCAAGCTGTACCAACTCCTTCTCCTATATATAAGGGAGTGTGTGTGAGTGACCTATGTTAAAAAAAAAATTTCTATACCGCGGTTCTAACCTTACGATGTATCGTAACCTTATCTCTAATGTTCCAATCCTAACCACCGTGAGCGTTATCAATACATTTGTATTTCAAGTATATATTTTCCATATCATACTCATTGACATCACGTTTATATATTACAAATACCAAACATACTTTTATATGAGGTCTCAAGCCATATATGCATCAAGAAAATCATTAAAGTTGCAATATCATTGTGGCAGAACATAGTTGTTGTCGTTATGTGCGAGACCCCTTGGTCGCCAACAAATGTGTCGCGAGCGAGACAAGTCTGTCGCGGGCGCAACGACTCCTCCCGAAACTTTGTCAATTAGATCATGTTTTATTTGCAAACGCGCTTAAAGGACCGCGAGAGCGACATTTTGGCCGCGGGCATGACTGGGTCTCCTGGAACTTTCGTTTGATTTAGCAAAATAGTCGCGTGCAAGACGTTGATGTCACGAGCATGACACTCGTTAACTCATACTACATGTTTCATCTTTGAATAAACATAACTTTTAGCATATAACCTCAAATCCATTGATTCAAATAGCATTTTAAAATTGACTTTTAGGGCTAAAAAAATGCTTTGAAACACATTTTCATAGGGAAAAATCATTTGGAAGCTCAAAACCATATTTTTTGTCCACCCCAAATCACAAATCAAGCCACATTTTAACACAACATGAAGACAAAGTACATGCATTCCAACACTTCTTAAAAGTTAAAACACAAGAGGTTAAAGTATCAAACCTTAGGGTTAAAGCTCCCCTCCAATTCTAGGCAACTTCCTTGGTGCAGTTACATTACCTCTTGTGTATAACTCATCTTTCCTCAAACTCATCTTCTGATTCACATCCATATAAATATTTTTTAAACAAGCTACGAAAAATGCTATTAGAGTTTAATCCACCTAAATTAGAAGGTGTATTCTTTGAAATATGCCACAAACATAATCTATGTCTTGAAGTAGGTAACACATTTTCTATTGCATTATTCATAGCTTGATCTTGATCAGTAAAAGTTGTCTTTGGTGCTTTATTTCCCATTGATTCTAAAAAAGTGTTAAATAACCATTCAAAAGATGCAGTTGTTTCATCCATTAAAAATACACATCGAAACATAATATTTTGCCAGTGGTGGTTAACTCTAATAAATGATGCACTATTAAATTATACTTGTTTGTTTGATATGTGGTATCAAATACTATGACATTTTTAAAATAATCATAGTCTATCTTTGATCTGTCATCTCGCTAGAAAAAATTAGTCATCCGACCTTGGTCATCAAGTTGAGCATCCCAATAAAACATTTCACATTCTTTATTCGTTTGTGCCCTTAAATATTGAACCAAACTATAAGAGTCACCAACTTCAATTACTTTATTTTTTTGTGCATGAATATAATTATAACAATCTTTTTTCCTTGTTTTTTGTAAATCCAATATTTATTGTCCCACATCCTTCTCCTGTCATGTATGAATAGGAATCAATTGTTCGAATGCATGCATTTACCATTGATTGCAATGCAATGCCTTTTGCATAAGAAATTGACCATGCAAATCTTAACAAATGCCTTTTGGTCCGGGAGGCTAACAAATGATTGTGCTAATGAATGAAGTGAGTTACTTTCCATAGCCCATCTTTATCAACATTAAAATGAATCAAGGCTTTGTAATTTGTTCATGTTTTAGGTTTATTAAAATTCGCTTTAGTGAACTGATCATCATCCTTCAATCATTCTTTAGAATAATAATAGATTTTTGTTCTAATATTTATTGTTCCAATGTAATAATATTGTTTTCCTTTTCTCACCGAGAATCCCTTACGAAATCCATAATTACGGTATAGTTCATATGCTTCTTGTTCATTATTTACGATTTTGCCAAGTAGTTGTTCATCGAAGCCTTCATCTCTATTACTTTTGAGTTCAAATTCTTCATCCTCCATTCTTTTAACATATCATAATAAGTACAATGAATAATCACTTAAAAAATTGATATGAAAATAATTTTACATTTAAAGTTTCAGCTGTTTTCTAAAAACTAAGATTTTAATTTTTTGAATAAAGATACTATGATTTGCTAAGATGAACTTGTTTAATTGTTTACATAAATATAGGCACTGCACTATGCATATCGCACTATACATATCGAATAAATTTCTACCGATATCTAAGTATTCTGAACTTAAAATTTTTCATTTGTGTTCAATTATTATATAACTTTATCAACCTATTGTTTTTTGTTTTCTACCCAAAATCAACACAAAAGATAAAATACAAATTCTGGCAATTCTTTAAGGAGATAAAGCCTTTTCTGCTTTGGCCTTGGATTCAGCCTCATCCACTACCTTTGATCAAGTTTCAAGCTATATAATAATATCCACCACCTTTTTGGGGCTAGAAGAGAAGAATACTGCTCCTAGCTTTATCAACTTATTATTTATATTTAATTATTATATTTTTGTTTTCTACCTAAAATCAACACAAAATACAATGCAAATTTCATACCTTTTTCCTGCACTTTTTCATTTTTGGGCAAAGTTCCATCACCTCTTTGCAGGAAAAAAAAAAAGGTAACAATGTATTGATTTTTTCCAAGTACTCTGCGTTAGTATAGACAGCTTTTCTTTTTTTTATTTTTTATTTCATTAGATGCGTTAGGTTGAAGAGAAAGAAAAATAATTAGCTTTAGGGGTGTTATTTTGCAAATATTAACTTTTTTTTTTTACTTAAATTAATTTAATAGTGACATGTTAAAATTATATGATATGTCAATTTTTTTATTGGGCTGGTCCATGGCTTAGATGGTGAATTTGGACCAGCTAAGAATTTCTCCTGTTTGACAGTCTTACCTTCTATGGAAAGACATAAGGAAGTGAATATTAATGTGAGTTGTTCTATTTATGGTATGGTAGAGGATTTTGATCATGTGTTAGTGAATTGTTAAAAGGTCGATGTGTTTGAAGGATTGCAGGTTTTAGGGGTGTTGCTACTAACCAAACATTTTTAAACGTTTTCATTTAGGTTATGAAAACTACAAACAATGAAAAGTGTAGGTCTTTGGCTGCCTTGCTTGTTCTATATGGTCAGCAAAGAATCAACTCATTTGGAAGAAAATTTGGCTTCCTTTAAGGGTGATTCATTAAATTTATGCAAGTTTTATGACGATTGGCTTTTGGTGATAAGCCACGAAAATCAAAACAAGTGCCAATATCATAATCCAGGATTTTAAGACTGATTGAATAAAGATTTGTTTTCTATTATTAGTTATTATTTTGCTGCGTTAGTAGAGTGAGTCAAGTAAAGTCTGTTCATTTGCTTTTGATTTAAGTGCTCCACTATTTTAGCTTCCACTTAGTTTTGACTACATGCTGGTGGGTCAAATATATGTGGCGATAGAATAGGAAAGTCAGTTATTTATTTGTATTTAAATGCAACAAGGTTTGCAGTAAAAGGGGGACAATATTTTCAAGAACAACTCCCTGGTTTATTCTCACCATAAGCATAATATCATTATCTAAATTTCTAAGCTTTGATTAGGACCTATCAGTGCTATCAGAGCTATCTTTTCCTTTTTTTCGTTTTCTTTCTGTTTCTTTCATCGCAACAAACAAAGAACTAATTGAAAGCTTAGAAGCCACCTTAGGAGGACTTCAAAACCACCTAAGTACCATGGAGAAAGGTGAAAATGATAAATTTCATCACCTAGAAGAAGCAATAAACACAGCTGCATGTAATATTAATGATCGTAGCGGTCAGATAAGGGTTCGTAGAGATGAACATATAGAGAATTCAAAAGGAGGAAGATCGATGTTCTTCTCAAAATTAGCCAAACTTGAATTCCCAAAATTCTCTGGTGACGACCCCACGGAATAGTTCAATCGAGCAGAACGGTTCTTTGAATACCAAAGCACTTTATCAAAATAAAAGGTGAATGTGACTTCTTTTCATATGGAAGGGGAGGCTAATCAATAGTGGCAGTGGCCGCGAACCAAGAGGACGGAATAGAAATTACATAGGAAATTTTTTCTGCAGAATTATGGTCATGATTTGGTCCTACCTACTGTGAGGACTTTGATGAATCACTATCAAAAATCAAACAAACAGGTTCCATAAGAGAACTAGGAGAAGTTTGAAATTGCACAGATGGACCCAAAAGGCATTGGTAGGCATGTTTACTGGTGGACTTAAACCTGAAATTGCAGATGGGATTAGAATGTTCAAACCAAAAACATTGAAAGAAGCTATTACTTTTGCTCGAATGCGAGATGAACAGTTAAATCGTCAGCAGAAATTTATAAATTCAGTATAATTCAAACATGTACGAGCTGATCTTGCATCTCCAATAAAAGCAATTGCACCCTCATTTAGCAAATCAACAATAGTTGGCTTTGCATTGTAGACGGGCCCCTCTTTTGATCCAAAATGCTACTGTTGGAAACACTACTTCTTGGCATGTCCACGTTGATGGTGCTATTTTTAATAATGCTGGTAGGAACGGCTTAGCGTTTGAGGATGGTGAAGGCCGTTATCTCCAGATGGTTTCCGACTCTGTGCTGAAGTTATTGAAGCCTTTCGAGCTTGTTTGGCCCATATTAGAGACTTTTGGAATGGCCGAGGCTCTGTTTATTTAGATTCACAATTAGTCTTTAATGCTTTAAAGTCAATTTCTTTAGACCATTCTCACTTTGATATTATCATTTCCGATTGTAAGTGCATTTTGTATGCTAGACAGGACATTAAAATTATTTGAGTTCGTAGTAGTCAGAGTAATGTTTGCACTCATACTTTGGCTAGAGTATCAGTATACTTATGTCCATGATCATGTTTTATATTTTAGATTTTGGATTTTTTTTCCCATAGCGAATGAATTTATTTCTTCCTATTTTAAAAAAGAAAAAATAATAATAATAATAATTTTTATGCAAATAATAATATTATTATTATAATAATTCCTTAAATTAATAAATCGATATCGGATGACATCGGAAGAAGTTACGATTGGCTGAAACACGTATTAGTGGGGCCACCACCAATTTCTGTTAGTTAGGTGCAACGGTACACAATCCAAGATACAAGACGCGTTTTCCCTATTTCATTCATAGATAAAGAAAGAATCCTTTCTTTCCCAGAAGAAAATTCTTCCCGCGAAAACAAAATACCACCATTTTTCACTTTTCTAATTTAATTATAATTAAATAGCCTCTCGCATTATCAATCAGAGACATCTATGTTTACCAATTCAATTTCGTTTCCCCTATTTTTTCCCATTTCGTAGTCGATCACCGCCTAGGAGCTGCCATGGTCGGTAGCTTCTCGCCATTGTTCAACGGCGAGAGAGCCGTTGTTATGCTTTTTATAGGTTGCACACTCTTCTCTCTACGTCTTTCTCTGTTCCTCCACGGTGGCGTCCTTTCTGTCCTCGCTCTTTTCGCTCTGTACACCGAGATATGCGCCGAAACTTCTTCTTCCCTTTCTCTATTCAAAACCAGGTAATCTTACTCTTTAGGGTTTGAAGTTGATACGGAAGTTCAGTTTAGCAAAGTAGTTAAACCGGGAGTGCATTCTTGTCTTAATTTTGTATTGACGCTCTCGATTTAATATTGATTGCATTTTTAGGCCTGGAGCTTCATCAGGGATTTTGCTTGGTGCAGTTACATTACCTGCTCTTATGCTTTCTAAATTGATACAGCTTTCAAGAGCTTTCTCATTGCATCAAATTGAATATGAAGGTATATTCACTTATTGATCATCTTTTCTAATCCGGTTAATTTTTGTGGTTATGAGTAATTTTCCCAAGCTATTGCATTGCGGCTGTGAATAATTACATCAATATTGTACTATAAATGTCCTGACATGTCGTGATAATATTGGCTGTATACTGAGATGCCATCTTTATTGGGGGTTTTCATCAGATTGATAATTAACATATTATTTTAACTATGGTCTTCTAAAATCTATTGGTGGCAAGAATTCTCTTCCATGATCTTGAATACACTCAGATTTAAATTGATATGCTTACCTTACTATGCAGAGCTTGATTACATGTCGATGCAATACTGGGCTGCCACTGCTAGCTGCTTCAGTGTGCTTATCTTCCTCTGCTTGGTCATGCGGTATTCAAATAGCACAAGTGGTGCTAGGTTTTGCTTGGGGGGTTTTGTTTTATGTGCAGCACTATTGATTTTTTCTACTGCTGGTAAGTCTGCATTTCTACTACTAGTTTACATGTTGAGGGCATTGAATGTCATGGTTGTGGTAAACGAAATAGGCAAATGTGTTTTTCTTGTGAGTGTCTGAAGGAACCCCTTCGTTCAATATAATTAGAATCACTATATACAGTGGTCCTTGTGGGCTGTTGATCGGTCAATTAAGATTTGTTATTGCTGAGATGTATTTGTATATTGCAGGTATAACAGCAGCAGCAAAGTTCCTGTGGGTGCTCTTTCATGGATTTGCTGCTGTAAAATTGGTGCAGCATCTGCTTTATACTTTTCCAGAATGTGCTTCTATTGGTATGTGTAACTATTCTAAGTAATTCTGCTTTGCTTTGTTGGTGATATGGTACTCCAAAATATTACAATATTGAGTTCACTAATAAAATTATTGTATAAAAATGATATTTATTGCTTTTCTTCCTGAAAAATTATTGATCATATACATTCAGAACACATTTAAATTGTGTTTGACAACATAATATAGGGTAAAAGAAACAAGCCCCGAGATTGTCTGAGCCATATTATTGCCTTTAAAGTATCTTCATTGTCATCATTTTAGCCTTTCAGACTCTAACACAATGTGCCTGTGACCGCGAGAACTTGGAGCACATGTTTGTGTGTTCCATGACAATTGACTTAAACTAATTTAGATTCCAATGAGGTCTCATCATCATTATTAGCATTACAGCAGTTAGTATTAATTTCTTTTAGCCACCAAATTCTTTGATCACTTATGAGAATATTACATTGATCAGCTGGAGTAAATTTTGTATTTCCTCAATGTACTTTTTAGGCTCATTTCATGTTGGTCTTCCTTGTTGCTCTTTGTAATTATTTCTGAATTTCGTCTTTCTAGGAGAAGCACTTTTGGTGACTATTGGCCTAGTTCTCTACTTCAATGACATGTTGGCTTGTACCATTACAAAGGCTAGTGCTTTCACAAGATATTTTACTATTCTTTCCTGGATTAAGCAAGGAATTTTTTTGTTATTTGGTGATGAATATTGTTTGAACAGCTTCATGGATACTTGATTTCATCTGAGTCTGTTATTTATCGGTATGGAATTAAGCGAAGTGAGATTAGTACAATTATTCAGGTATGACTTTCTTCATTTGGTAAGAATTGTTTTTGTCTGGTTTATTATTGAATTGCTTGTCTGGCACAGTTGTCAAAGGCTCAAGGGGAACTAAGGGGCTAGTGTCCTGGAGCATCAGGAAATCAGCATAATAGTTTCATAGTACTAGTACAATATTAAAACAAGAAAGAAGAATTGAAGAAAGTATCTTATTATCTTTATAAAATAAAAAATCTATCCATAAAATGGAATTAGGGTTCCTGAAAAATAGTGCAGCATATCCCCTCATAAAATACGGGGTAGAAGTTGACAAATATCGAAAGATTTAATAAAAATCCCAAAAGCTGACCTCAACTCTTGCAAATTAGGGTTCTCTCTTTTTCTTTTATCAAAAGCCGCTTCTGTTGGTTTTTGTTCTTTGTGAGTTTTACTTTATAATGTTTTTTATTTATTTATATTATTTTAAATTTTAGCAGGCAGGAGCCTTTTGTAATAAGGCATTCCTTTTCTGTGCCTGGGAAACTCTCTTAGGCGCTCACCTTTGTGTCTAAGGCATCGCTTGCCTTTTTGGTTTTATGGCTCCATGGCCTGCGCCTTACCCTTGGTGCGCCTTTGACAACTTTGTTATCTGGATAGTAAACTAAAGGTTGTCCTTTTCCACACAGGGTTTACTCCTTGGTCCTCTTCTCGTCCCAATTGTTTTTAAATTTGTTCTATCATTATCAGCTGGCTTTTTCAGCGGGACAACCTTTGGAGCAGTGGCACATAATAAGCGGCAAAAGGCTCTTTTATTTTTTGCTTTGCTTAGTTTTATCATGGTCGTGATAATTCCTTTGTGGATGCAATTTGTCCAGGATTTGCAAGTGCACCCATTATTATGGTAATTATATTTCTTCAATACCGTTCTCCACTTGATTCTCTATCTAATCTAATGTGGAAGTTTTCTTTTTTTTTTTTTTTTTTTTTTTTTGTGAATGCACTGAGAGAACAAATGGGTGATAGCTGTACTTATTTAGTGGCATAGATCGTATGAACAGCTAAATCATGCTTTCATGTTATTTTCTTAATATTTGGATTCCCATAATATTTTCCTTTCACCTTGTGAGTAATCTTCTTGCTGCCTGAGTCTCTCTGAACTTGGAACTCCTTTGTGGAACGTCGGCCATATATGATGTCCAGATGAGGACACAAGTTATCTTGCATTGCAGTGTGCTGGCTGCAGCAAGTTATTTACCTGGCCATACTGGGGATCAAATTATGTGAATTCCACTTTATAGCACTATTATATGTAAATTTTCATAATGTCTTCTGATCAACAATCTTTTTTAAACAGGGTAATAATGTTTGTCTTTTCGGAACCAGCTAAGAGACTCTCATTATGCATCTATTGGGTATGTCTGATATACATTTCTGTTCTGCGGTTTTACAACATATCAAAGAGTAGTAAGATTGAGAGGATTCTACTTCGTAAATACTATCATCTGATGGCTGTTTTAATGTTTCTGCCTGCAGTTATCTATCAGGTAATTTGGATATAGTGAATGAATGATTTTTTTGGATTGCTCCCCTTTTTGTTATTCAAATTCTTTTTGTCCATTCCACGGCTTTCCTTTGGTATACTATTTACTTTCCATTTACTTTTCAGCCAAGATTTCTTGACCTTGCATTTGGTGCAGCCTTGGCGGTTTTCTTAACCTTGGAAATTATTCGAGTAAGTGAAGCAGCTGTGCAGATTATATGCATTTCTTTATTTTTTTATTATCAAACATGTGATGGCTAGTTGTCATGTGATGACTGGTCATCTGAGGCATTCTAAATGGGATTTGAGTTTCTTGAAACTCAAAAATGAGAGAATAATTTACCAGGCTACCTTATAAATTATAGCAATTTTATTTGAAGATTTTGATGTAGCTTTGTTGAGGTGAGTCTTTTGGTTTGAAAATTAGGAGACTCAAAAGAGAACATTAATACATGTTATAAATCATCATAACATTTTGTAGTGCCCTTAAATATTCTAGGCACCTGCAGCTTTGGCTGACATGGTTGCTAAACCGTGTTAGTTGTTAAATGACAGCTATATGCCTGTGCCTATACTTACATGGAAATGGTACTATTATCCAACTTTTATGTGTTGTTTCTGTGATAAGTGTTTGCAATGTGTAACAACATTGGGAATACCAATTATGATAATTGCAGTAATGAAATTGTCTGAGCTTTAATAGGTTATGTTATAGAGGAGTGATAGTGAATCTTTGTTTCTGAAGTCTGTTACAATTGTAATTTGTAAAGAACATACCCAGGTCACTAATACCTAGGTGGATGGAGGTAACATGAACTCGTGAAAGACTGACAGGAGTCTGGAACAGTTTGTGGCTACTCTCACACTCTTGTTGGATTGAATGATCTAGTCTGGATTTAAAAACAATGTGGAACTATCATCTTGACATATATTCAAATAAAATGTTGAAGTCCCTAGTTTTGTGATTGATGGACTGAACTTCACATATTCTTCGATATGGCTTTTGTACCTTCTCATGTTGTATTTGTTTCTAAGGCATAAATGTTGTGGGCAGGTATGGAGAATTTGGCCATGGGGACAGCTCATACATCAATTCATGAATGCATTCACAGACCATCGTGATTCTGATCTTCTTATTGTCAGGTTTAGCTTGTTTTCTTCTAATTGTTGCCTTTTCCGATGTGTATGGTTGACACAAATGACTAAATGATCCTCTTTTTTAATCATTTTCACCATAATCAGTCATTTTTCACTCTTACTGGGATGTGCCATTCCTATTTGGATGTCTTCTGGGTATAATGATCGACCTCTTGCTCCTTTTGCTGGCATTTTGAGCCTTGGAATTGGGGATACAATGGTGAGTGTGGTTTATTATTTATGTTAATGCTTATATGCTTATAATTCAACTTCTTTTTGTTTTATATTTGTATCTAGTTTCGGATTCATCAAAGTTCTAAAATTCCACTTCCCAGGCCTAAGAATCACTAGGGCATGCTTGAACCCACCCAAGGTCCATAAGTAAGAATAGAGTTAAGGAATTTTGAATACTTTAAGATAGAACTTATGTAGGAAGGGTAGGTGGAAGAAGACTTAGAAGGGGCATGGAACACATTATGTGGCACAGACTTGCACGAATGCATAGTTTCTTGGCAGTTCAGGTTGAACCTTAGTACACTTAGAGAATTTACACCCAATTGAACTCAGCTAATATTTCATGAAACCTGTCAGCTCAGCTGATCATAAAAAATGCAGTTGGAAAATAACTCATGCGTGACGTGTAATTATGCTGTAGTTCTGGAGTAAAATTGAAGATCGTGACCCACAAAAAAGGCATAATCCTAAACTGCAGTATCAGATGTTCATGGGCTTCTGAAGCTAGATCTATGAATCTAGATTTCTCCATGATTTTGTATTTCTGTTACTGTAATTTAGCAGAAGTTGATGTTGATCTTCTGATGAAAAGATTTTCCTTTTTCTGTTTTACTTGGGTGTGATTTTCAAACATGGTATGTTGGTGGATAGGGCAGTTATTCAACTTGGCAGGGTGCATGTGTTCACTTGGTCATTAGGATGTTTAGGCCCTGAAAAGCAATATTGTAATGTTGCTGTCTGGGAATATAGCAATTGATGCATATGAGAATGGCAATCTCTCTCTCCCTCTCCCCTTCCCGCACCCTCCCCTCTCTCTTTCCCGCTCTCTCTGCCCCTGTTTGTTTCCTATGAATGTTTTAATCTATGGTTTTATGCATAGCAGTACTTTTACAATTAAATACATGGCTTTGCTTTTATGCACAGGCGTCAATGGTTGGCCATAAATATGGTGTCCTTAGATGGAGCAAAACTGGAAGTAAGTATTACTTACGGGAAATAAACGTGATGGTGATTTATTCTCAGTCAAACTTTTGCTTTGCGGTGACCTTGCTAATGGGTGAAACTTATCTACTTTCTAGAGAAAACTATTGAAGGGACTGCAGCTGGTATAACTTCTGTCATGGTCGCTTGCTCATTTTTGCTTCCACTTCTAGCATCCACTGGTTATATTATTTCTCAGGTCTCTCTCTCCCCTCATCTCCCTCATTTTTCTCATTCAAATATAAGTTCATATCTGTGGGTGCGCACACAAAGTATATGCATGCACAAATTGGTATAGTACAGAATGATTCATGCAGAATATTGAAAAGACAAATAAAGAAGAGGATAGATAAGGTAAATAATAGGACATAAAGAAAATTGTATTAATTGATAACTATAAACAATTGATGTTCGATATTCGTGATTCAAGTCTCATTAAAAGATGGATAACTGCTAAAAGAAAGTCTTGATTTATGAGGAAACCAAGCATTGATTCCTGAGAACTCCTCAACAAAATAAACATGCCCAAAAAGAGGAAATTTCTCTCTCCCTATGCCAAATACCTGTGCTTATATACTCAAATTTCCTGGTTCAAACCTCATGTTTTTCTGTGATTGTAAACCACATTCTCAATTTTTAACATCTGCCTTGCCCTGGAAAAACCAGAAGATTTGAGAAAGATAACATCTGCCTTGCCCTAAAAAACCAGAAGATTTGAGAAAGATCATATTATTTGGTCTGTTTACATTTCTGCCGAATCTAAGTTATTAATGCAGATTTTTTCCACTTCTATTTACGCAGCACTGGATCTCTCTGCTCCTAGCAGTTATTGTCAGCGGTTTATTAGAAGCTTACACAGCACAACTCGATAATGCTTTTATACCACTTGTTTTCTACAGCCTTTTATGCTTGTGAAAAAAGCAACTTCGACCTTAAAAGGCTATTATCGAATAAGGATATCCTCCATGATTTTTGTTTTGAGCTGCAACCCGCAATAAACATTTTGTATATAAAACTAACCAGCGCTTAGAATACAGTGTATATGACACATTATTCTTCAAGGTTGACCCGGCTTCATGATTAGGCTTAGACTGAAATTTATAGACAAGTTTAGGAACATATTTATATGTATTCTTTTTGTTATTTTAGGAGCATATTGTTGTAGTATTAATGTAAATTTTCTATAGAGAAATTTCCTTGTGCGCAAGTAGGAATTGCACAGATATAATGAAGAATATGAAGTGCATGATTTTACAATTTCAGTGGAAGAATCCTGAATTGGAAGAATCCTGAATATTTTAGTCTGTTGCAATGTGAAATTATTTTATGTTGGCTATGTTCAGCTGTATAACAGGCTAACATCCTTAGTAAATTTAGAATTGTGTAAACAGATATTAAAAGCTTCTAACAGTTGTCTTAATAGTTTGTTTTTTGTTGTTTTTTTTTTCCCCCTTTTTTTTTAAAAGAAAACCAAGGATGGTTATATTCCTTAATTCAGAAAATTTTCAGACAAAAATACTTTCAAGTCTATTAGGGATAGAATCCGCATCCACATCTTGGTCATGAGACAATTCCAAAGCTAGTGAAGCTAATCCATGGGCTAACTTATTTCGCTCTCTATCAGCAAAGAAACTAAAAGAAGAATCTGTTCTTGAACTTGTGAAATTCTTGTTCCCAATTCAGAATTTGGCACCCATAAGTAAGAAGCTGGTAGCACACACTCTGTTTCCAGTTCCAATTTGAAGATTCCAATATGAAGAGCTTTTTTCAAACTAACTCAGCTTCAACTTCAGCATACTTCAGCATCTAATGGAGTAAGAGCTTGCTCTAATTTCTGCAAACCTGCAGCAAGAATCTTACCATTTTCATCTCGGATCACATACCAAAGGCCACAAAAACCAGCAGCAACCACAGAAGCATATGTATTCATCTTAAGTATTCCTGCATACTAGATTTTCCATCATTTGCGTTTTCAAAAGCCTCTCTCATAGACAAAGCTAGAGCTACAGATTGCAACGGATTTGATTGAGCTTTTTGGAAAATCATTTGGTTTCTCGATTTCCATAAACTCCAAGCTACCAGTGCTGCTAAATCTTCACTTCCTTTGGACCTATTATGAGCAGTGTATTATGAAACCAGGAACTAAACGAGCTAGCAGAAGCAGTATGAAGTATGCGTAGAGGAGGGAGCCTCCAAACTAGCTAAGCATACATACAACGTAGTACATGATCACCGGTCTCCATTTTCTCTCCGCACCTTCGGCAAATTTCATAACACATTTTAACTAAACTTCCATTCGTTGGGAGAGTATTCTTACATGCTCGGTACGAAAGGTGGCGGATTTTCGGTTGGATATCAAGAGACCAGAGCTTTTTGAACAGGGCAATATCTGAGTGAGAACCAGAAGATTGAACATCAAAGCAAATCTTGTATATTAAAAGCAAAGTGATAAGCAGTACTAACCGAATAAAGTGGTATGCCAGTATGCGGTAGAGTTAAACATCAACATACTTTCATGAAATTAAAAAAAAAAACACCGCAATCTTTATTTTAACCAACTCCGTAGTTTAATGCTACTTTAAAAAGAAATTTGATGTAGTTCATGTAGTTCGTTTATTTTAATTATTCTCAAAATTCGCTGGGCATTGCTTAGGTAAATTACTTGTAGTAATTTAATAAGGGTAACAATAAAAGACTAGCTATATGTTAAAATACGTGCATCTGTTGTAATAAAATATTGGTAATTCCATACTCTTGGAATCGAGAATTCTCGAAATTTTTTTTAATATTTTTTGTTGGACTATCAATACTAGATGTTGATGTTGAGATAAAAAGTATTGAGTGGTAGTTCGCTGAATCATTTCGTTTTTAAATTAAATAAAATAATTTTTACCATTAAATTTCCTAATAGTCGTAAATAATTTATGATTGACGCAGCATAAAGTGTTCAATGGGAAAATAAATTCTAGATAGGTTTAGAGAAAAGCTTCATTTTTTATTGAAGAATAAAAGTCGCCTCACAAAGTGATAAAAAATGCCTTATATAGGTAAAACAAAATCCTAAATCTAATCTAATAAGGAAAACAATAACCTAATACTTGACTAACTAGAAACCTAAAAAAAAAATAAACCTAATTTCTACCCTAATCAATAATCTAATTTAATTAATAAATAATATTAAATAAAGATAAAAACATCTTAAAAATAATTAAAAATTTCCGCAGTACATACACAACCTGTGAATATATCTACAGCTTTGTAAAAGATTCTGCCCAACTTTCTACCACAAATGCACAGGGCCTGAGAAAACGCACATGGCGTGGAATTCGTAAAAAATAGCTCTCCGCATCGATAATGCAAAGTGAAATTTTTTGTTATATATAGGGGTTAATGCCCATTAAAAAAAGATCCAACATCGACTAGAAAACTAAAGGTTAATGAGTTTATAATGAAGTATCCAATTTTACAAAATTAAAAAAGTAGATTTTTTTTTCTCTAAAAAAAAAAGACGGTTTTTTGGAACTCCGATTTTATAATTAGATTTTGGTTCAACTAGAACCACCCGAATAGAACCGAACCAAGACCTTCTTCAAACATTCTTTCCAAAAGCAAAGGAACTCTTCCGATCCAGTTGACATCCCTTCGATTTCAATCTCCCACAACAAACTCCTAGCTTCTGTTCAGTTTGAACCGAACCAGTGGCACCTTCTCATTTTGTGTTCTTTTGATTCCTATAAATCAGTCATGTGATTTACCACATTTTTTAGTTCATTGTTCACCAGCGTTCAGCAACGCTACACTAATAATGTTTTAAACTTTTATATCCTATGAGGGATTATTTCATTGATTTTGCGTATCGAGAGGTGAATAAAATTTCTTATTAACAATTAATTATGTTGATTCGATTTTAATTTTCAAGCATTATATAACAACATCCATACTCAATATGGATAATTAAAGTGACTACAGAAAAAGAAAAGAATAAATGAAAATTCTGGATTTCGAGAGTTGTAGGAAGGCTTATAAAATATTGGAAAGAGCTTACAACCAGTTTACTGCATATATACAGCGACTTCGGAACTAGTTTAAGTTATGGTTTGCAGAGAGACAAAAATGGTTTTTGTTTTGTCGATGCGAAATGTTTAAAATTATTTTGATGTCATAAAAAAACTCATTATTGAATAAAAACAGGCATCAACAATGACACTCCTTTTTTGAATTTTCTAATTTTTTTTTTTACTATAATACCCTTGTCCTCACCTCCATGCCTCATATGTTTTGTCATTGTCAAGACCTCTAATTTTTTTTTTTTTGATGGCGGGAGGTTTTTTTTTTTGTCACGAATTCAACGTTGGCGGCAAAAAGTTGGAATGAATTTTTCATAGACCTATGAATATATGTACAAGTTGTGTATGTATTGTGGAATTTTAAATTATTTTTAAGATATTTTTATTTTTATTTAACATTATTTATTAATTAAATTAAATTATTAGAAATTAAGTTTTTTTGTTGATTAAGTATTTTTTATTGGTTAAGTATTGAGTTATTATTTTTCTTATTAGATTAGATTGAGGGTTTTGTTCAACCTATATAAATATATTTTATCATTTTATAAGGGAATTTTTATTTTTAAATCAAATATGAGACTTTTCCGTAAACCTATCTAGGGTTTATTTTCCCTTTGAACACTTGAGGTTGTCAATTTTTTCTCCTTTTATACATATAATAAAAATATGATTAATAATAATAATTAAACTCCAATTAATTATAGTAAGAATGTATATACACATATAGAAGATGGAGGGAATCTCTGTTTTTTTTTTTTTTTGTGACATTACCTCACCACCAGACCACCATCCTTGGATTTGAAGTGATTTATTCACAAGGGATGTTGCTTGTAAAACCTTATCATGAATATGTGTGTGGGGGTAAATGTGCATATGTATTTATATTTGTATAATAGGTAATATATATGTTGTTATCCTATCTATCTATCTATCTATCTATTATTATTATTATTATTATTATTATATATGAAAATACGATTGGGGAACATTTTTTTTTTCTAAAATATTCTTATAAAATTTATATTATTGAAGGTAAAATTGTCTCAATATAACAATTAATTAATTAAATTTAAATTATATACTAATAAGAAACACTATTTTAATTATTAATAACTTAAATTTAAATTATATTCTAATAAGAAATACTATATAATTATTTATAATTAATTAATTAAATTATAATCATATTATAATAAGGATACTATTTTAATTATTTTATTAATATTAAAATAATAAATTAATTTAATTAATTATGAATATGGTTATAATTTAAATTATTCATAATTAGTTAATTAAATTCAAATTATATTTTAATAAGATACTATTTTAATTATTAATATTAAAATAATAAATTAATATAATTAATTATGAATATAATTATAATTTGACTAGTTCTAATTTGCTTTGACTTGAATTGACCATATTAAATTTTAGGTATCCTGGTTACAGCTGTTCCCAACATAGTACGAGATTCAAATTTATATAGAGATTTTTATGATATGAAGAAATATCCGTTCCAAAAGTAAACCTATCCATTTTGAATATTTACTAAATCATTATATAGTTTTTATTCTTTTTAAATATTTACAAAATTTTTTGTATGACTTATTATTATGAGACTATTTTAAGACTAAAAAAATTAGTTGCTATTTAAAAAAGTAATAAACTCTTGCAAAATACATCAATAGATGAAAGAAAATGTAATCATAGTTATTAAATTTTTTTATATAACTTCTGCAAAATAAATCAACATTGAAGGAAAATGTAATCATATATTTATTAAATTTTTTATATGACTTATTATTATGAGACTATTTTAAGAGTAAAAATTTATAAGTTATTTGGAAAAAATAATAACAAACTTTTGTAAAATAAATCAATAAATGTATATGGAATTATAAAAAAGTCTGAGGAATAAATATTAATTTTGTGTTACATTTTTCTATGCAGCATCGCCATTGTCCATGTTATTTAAAATTGGTCATACGACCTTTGTCATCTACAATTTGCTGGCTATCTCTTCGGTAATGCAATCTGCACTGGCGGAGCCACCATGGGGCTATTGGGGCGTTGGGCCCCATGATATTTTGGAAAAAGAAATTTTAATTACAGATGAGGGGCCGGCCGGCCGGCGGAAAACACAGAATACTAGTGGCGTAAAAAGCTGGCCGAAGAAGGAAGGAATTTATGTATTAGTTAAACGGTGCGCTTTGACCATTTCCTTTTACCAATTGATGTTTATTTACTTGCACTGTTAATTCATTTAAATTTTTCTTCCTATGATTTTTCTCATCAATCAGTCAATATTATACAATCAAGCTGCAGTTCAGAAAAACAAATTGTTTTTTATTTAACTAATTTTTAATTTAAATTTTTTAATAAATCAATTATATTTAAAAATAATTAACATACTTATACTCTTATTCAATATCTTATTTACTTTGTTTTTACATAATAATTCTATAATCAATTATGCTTTATTTTTATCTTCAAAAAAAAATTATGCTTTATTTTAAATTATTTTTACATGACAAGCAAATAATAAATTACAATAAA